>CAMOHE010047355.1:34909-190891 GCA_946598075.1 Artocarpus hirsutus
AAAACCTTACAAAAGATGAGTAATAGAATCCCTACCTTTCAAGCTTCTGAACAATCTTTTAATCTCAGAATTAATTAACGTTAGCTCCATACACCTTTGATCCTAAGTCATGCATAAAGACAATTAAAATTAAAGCACAACATATAACCACATCCATAAATGAATTAAGTATAAATCTATATATTTTAGTCTCTAATAAGATTCATAAATCACTTAGGATGGTTTTGAAAAGGTTGTAAGATATTCAGGGATTAGAATGTGAGCAAAGTTGGGCTCACTATCTACAATTAGCACATGGGTTATTGGGTAGTTTACTTAAGATAGACGGGTGGTATACTGTCACTGATAGGCTTACTAGTTTCCAACCCGAGAATTGAAAAATTCATAGAAAATAAAATATAACTCCGATTTAGGCTCACGATAGCTCGTTGAAAAGCTTAGAATGTCTACTTTTAAAATATGTAAACCAATTTACAAAATTCATTTTCATCTAATCCCAGAATTTCAAGAAAGATTATATGTTTGTCCTCTTTTTAGTAAAATAAAGATTACACATATTAGGTCTGTGTTAGCTTGGGCAAATCCCATTTTGGATTATTTTAAATTCAATAATGTCTAACTGTTCTTCCTTTTTCACATCTTTTTATGTCGTTCCTGTTATCAAAGAATTCCGTCAACTTCAGTTTTGAACATCATGCTTTACCATTCCTACCACGTGCTTGAATTTTTTTGTTAATGCCCTTCTCTTTTAATAATGAATTTTGTACACAAGTAAAATGGTGCAAAGGTATTTAAGGGCAATCTTTAAGCAAGGGTATTTGATAAGCCAATACCATACAACCCAGTGGGGCAGTTAACTTGTCAGGCTTAATAAGATCTTTGATAAGTTGGTTAAAATTTTACCGCGTACAAGCTTCTATAAGTAGCAATTTTTTATTTTTTTCTTCGAGTTTTATACCTTAATTAGTTAAAACCAATTAGATATAGCAATCCAAACACATGCCATATATATTTAAAAGATACCGGTAAAATCTTTCAAAAAAATGGTACATGTAGATATATTAGGATGAGTGATGGCAGAAATTTTCTTATAGATATTAATACCACATAGTAAAGAAGAGAAAGTAAACACTATACACCATGAAACAAATACACTATTAGTGCAGTGTTTTAGTTTTTGTTGCAAGTATTTTTCCCGTTTCAGCGAGTGGCTTCTTGTCAGTTTGTTCTTTGTGTCATATTTCGGTTTTGCCCTTGGTTCAATCTTCCTTTCTCCTCTCTTTGTTCTGGGTTTTCTGTCATTTCATTGAAAAAAAAAGTCCTAGACCCATTGCTACGCTTCCACAGCCCCCTTTCATCACTTCCCAAATATCACTTCTCTCATCCCCTTCTCTTCTGTGACATTTTCCCAAAGCCAAATCAACATAACCAGCTGAAGAGAAGCACATAACTCGATTCATAACTCCAATCTCATCATTTCTTCTCCATTTTTGGTTTTTCTTTTTTTAAAACCCCACGGAGAAAGAAATGGGAAAGAACCCAATTTGCAGCACACTCCCAAACATGGGAATCTCACCAATTATTACCTTAACCAGATAAGAGAACGAAGGACCAAAACCTGTGATAAATTTGGGCACTCCTCCTCGCTCCCGCTGACGGCTGGCCCAGTGAAGAGGGAACCTGTTTTGACTGCTGTTCTTCTTTCGGCTTTCTGGTCCATGTTCTCAGGCTCCGTCACTCTTTAATCGTCCTTCTTACAAGCTTAAACCATTTATTTATATGTTTATTTTTTCTAAATTTATTAAGTAATAATGTTTTTTTTTATTTGTATTTTTCTGCCTTAATATATAAATATGTTTAAAAATATGTTTTTAACGTGTTTTTATGTTTAATAATATTTTTGATAATTTTTAAAATTGTTATAAAATATTAAATATGTATTTAATTTATAAATAATTAAAAATATAAAAATAATATGGTTATTTTATTTAAGAGCGTTAATGTGTTTGTAAATAAATTTTTTATTTGTAAATATCTTTTATCATAATTTTAGTAATATTTAAAAATATTTTCGTCTAAAAAATTATATATGTGATAAATTAAAATTTGTAATTATTTTTATGTGTTTCAATATAAAATAAATATTTTTAATATTATTGTAAATATACTATTTATAAAATAATTAATTTTAATATGTTTGTTAATTTTAGATTTAAAATTTAAAAAAAAAAACGAAGCAAAACGGTTCAAAAAAGTGTAAACAGAATCTCAAATGCATAAGGAATCAAAAGAAATTTAAAAATAAAAAAGCCTCTTGGTAGGTTTCAGCCGTCGGATCGCGCAGCCTAAGGAACCCAGCCGTCCATGTGTCTTCCGTGTGTCAGGGTGTTTTAGAGCATCTTGGATCTGGTGTAGCCTCTTATACATGCGCTCGCTTCTTTTGCTATTCGATCAGATGACGTTGACTCATCCAAAGGTCTGCTTTAAGCTGTTTATTTCCCTCCGCGCTGACTGGATCCGTCCCGTCACTTCAGTTTTGGTCAGCGATCCAGCGGTCTATAGTGCGTCACACCAGATGACAGAGTAGAATTTATACAATCAAGACGGTTGTAATGAGAGAAGAAAAGAAATAAATAAATAAATAAATCAGCTACTAGAAATTTTTTCACTATATAAACCCGTTGCTTCGCCCCTTCACTCACCATCCACGAGGGCAGCCCCTTTCTCCTTCGCTTTTGGGAGGGGATATTGTTAAGGTATTTCTTCAATTTTATTAAAAATAATAAAATAATATTTAAATTAATATAGAGAGTTTAGTAAAGTAGAGGGATAATTTTGTATGTATAGTATATTGGTATGGTTTTTGACCCTATATTTGTGTTGTAATGTAATATTTTTATAGACTAAATTATATTTTTAATTTTTTTAATAATTATTATTAATGTTGTTACATTGCCCAATTCTTCATAAATTCAATCATGTTTTTTTTTATACAATTTAATTGTATTACATAATTAATAGTAATAATACCGAAATCAATAGTTTTTGCTGCATTATAGAATAAACTAACATAGTAAATGCTTGATAACTGTTAATTTATTGTTGACAGAAGATAGTATATTGTATTCTAAAACTATTTAATAAGACGATGTTCTGTCAAAATTAATGCAAAAATTGATTCCATTTAAATATAATCCTTTTGATTTGTTATTATTTTTTTATTTTAAAATTATGTTAATTATAATTGTAGTGACAATAGTTATGATCTTCATAGTTAGTGCACTAAATCATTAACGAGAGATAATTATTTTATCACTTTTTATAGGAAAATCCTTACTGTATTATAGCTTGTTTTATTATCGCTTTCTATTGACTTATAAAATTAATAAAAGTGTTTGCAATTGATGAAAAAAATATAATAAATCAAATGCTTTTGATTATTATTTAAAATTAAAACTCTATATCAGTTATGAAAGATATAAAGGATTATCAAAACTTTACCGTTTTAATTTTATGTTTTAAATTTTAAATAAAAAAATCACAAAAATATTTATTTTATTTTAAATTTGTTTTGAAAAAACGCTTGCCTTTTCGAACGTTTAACTTTATTAATCTCTCGAGTTACAAATTTTTCACCTCACTGTAGATACTACAACCTTATACAAACGTCTGTGTTTAAAGAAACATTTTAGGCGATACAACAGTCGGCCGGTAACCTCTCTCGATTCTTGGACGATTTTAGTTCTCCCAATTACAACGATCTTGACTTTTGGTTCGTCAAATATTTCTCTCGGTCAATTTTTTTTTTTTTGAAAATTTATGGTTTTTTTTTTTTTTTTTTTTAAGGAAGTGGAGAGAAAATTCCTTTTAGATTTTCTGGTCATTTGCCTTTATACTTGGCTGACACGGTCTAGGGAGCAAGAAAGCTGTACTACTTTGAAACAGAATATGTAGCATAGCTTTCTTTGTTGTGCTGGTTAAAGACCATCTAATGCAATTGGTCTGCTTATTTATTGGTATTTTATTTAGTGATGAAGTGTAATGCTTAATATGTGGGACGTGTACGCGCAAAGCAGAAGCGGTCGAGTGCCGAGGTTTTGGCAGGAGGCTTTTGAGGCTGCTTATGAGGGTTTGGTCATTAATATTCTTGGGGTTGAAGAAGCCGCTTTCTCGGAGATTGCCAAGATGTCTCTTCTTTCCATCAGTCTTGACTGGCTTCGATCTGATCTGGGTATTTCTAATTTGATTCAAAATTGTGATTTTTGAACAATATATGGTGATAGTGCTGCTTGATTCTTCAACTGTTTGGTTTTGTTTATCAGCAACTGATTGATTGTTCAATAAGGTTTATGACGTCTTAGATTTTTTATGTAGACACCTCTAGATTTTTACACCCTTCATAAAATAAAAGGGTCCCTTTTTTTCTTTGTTATTGGTTTTTTTTTTTTTTTTTTTTTTTCTATTGTAATATGAAACCTCATGGTGAAATTGTTTTCTCCTCAGGCAATCTGAGTGTGCTAACTAATGGAGTCTAGAAATCTTTTCCTTATTTTTGTTACTTGATGACTTGCTAAATATGTGAATCACATGCTCGGAAGCTTTTAAAAGTGAAAAAACTTTATGGTTGTGTTACTATGTGATTGGGATTTTAGTTGGATTGAATTTCCTATTTGGAGAATGCCGAGAGATTTTATTGTTTGAATCTTATCAAACTCAAGGATTGATCTTTTGGAGATGTTCTTTATTTGTGACGGTGGCATTTTTTTCGCAGGAGCTGATAGGCTCAAATGAAGAGGCAATGGAAGGTCCAAAAGAGAACTGTCGTTTCGAAAACATTCACTTTTCGTGAGCTTGATTCCAAACCGACGGTTTTAATCTAAGGCATATTTCATCGCGGTTTTTCGGATTTGGTAGTTCAAACGTCGCCATGTTTTTCTTCCTGTCAGCTGAAACGATAAATGTTTTTTCCCCTTTCCATCGCTGATAAATTGGAGAGAATCAATATTGTTCTCTCTCTCTCTTGCTTTCTCTCTCTTTGTTCTTTTTGTCATACACAGCATCCATTTTTCATAGGCATCTCAACATGGTTCGTGTATCTTAGTCTTTACGCCTCTTTTTGTTTTGCAGTTTTTCATTGTTAACACTGAAAAGCGAGCTTTGTTTAGATTTTCCTTCAGAGGAATCAGGCTGAAGATATGAATTTGTATAGTGATGATCCTTTTACGTTGATGTTTTATTTGTTTACAGTGATGATCTGTTATACTTTTTCTAGATGTATTTATCGAGTTATTGATATTGTGATTTTTATCATATTGAAAAAAAAAAAAAGAAAAAAAAAGTACTGCTATATTTGGTTAAGTCTCTGTTATACATAGTTGAATTGATGAATCTTATGATGTCACTTTAAGATTTATTTGACACATCGTATTTGTATTGTATTATATTGTATTACATTATATTTTTTTGTATATAATACAATATAATACGATATGTCAAATATGCCCTTAATGTTTTATGTATTATTGCTATCTTTTCTCCTGTTCTTTTTGCATTCACGTTATAACCATGTTTTTACAGGATCAAAATATTTTAATCATATTATAACAGCATTGAGAAGATCTCCAGAGATTTCGATGGAGACATTGAATTTAGTCAAAATGGTAGCCTGGCTGAATTTTTTCTTTCTTTCATATTCTATGTATTGTTTGTTTTTTCTTTCTCTTTCTATCAATACAAACACTACAAATCCCAATGATGTTGAAATTTGATTTCAATATTGTTTTTGCAATTAGGTGAACTACTACTTATTTAAACCATTTTTTTCCTTTTTCTTTGGTATCCTATGTTTAAGTTTCTATCATGCTTATTATTAACATGATTATACATACTAAGTTTAATATTAATTTCACGTTAAAAAAATAGTTAAACAATAAAAATTATTGTTATTTTTTTGAACTACTATAACTTAAAATGTCCCCACATAGATTCTAAACCTTAATTTAATTATTCGACTTTATTATCTCTATTTTTTTTAAAATCTTTTTTTTAATTCTGTATGATTTCCGAGGTAAGCCAAATTTGAATTTCCGTAATTTTGGGGCCCTCCAAAATAAAGAAAGGAAGTGTAACCTCGGCTAGGCCAAATTTGACATCTCAAGACATAAATGGATGGGTGGCTAGATGGTGGGGTCCATTATAAAGAAAGAAGGGGGAGTTGTCTTCAAAAAGAAATTTTCTAATAATAGTGGGTCCATTACAACAAATACTTTGTGTTTAAGTTTGATGTGGTACATGAGCATGTGAATGGGGAGTTGTCTTCGTCAAAAAAGAAATTTTCTAATAATTTGGCTTTTTTTTTTAACTCTTTTTAATGGAAATAAGAAAGTGACATTGCATGAGATTATACCTAAGTTTCAGAGCTAATTTTATAGATTTTAAAGATGCGTTTTTGTGTCAGAGATATACAATTGTTAAGCCTTCCTTTGAATCTTCAACTACATGTTCACCACACCTAAAATGGAGTTATATTAATTTTTTTGAAAAGGTTTATTTTTTCTTCTTTTTTTTTTTTTGGATGGTGGGAACTAAAAAGAGTTTTTTTGGTCATTTTCTTAAGTTCTAAAAAATGTCTCTGCTTAGTTGTACAGATAAAAAAACTTTTAGCAATGTCAAGAAAAGTTTTTGGGTTCACATAATTTATTGATTGCAATAAAAGTGATTAATCAGGATTTGAAAACTTTTCTTTGCTTGCGTAGGATGCTGTAAGTCTTTTGTCGGCTGTAATAATATTTGTAATTCGGCAGGTGCATATAATGCAAAACAATATCAAATCGGTTGCTTTCTACTTCACACCTACTACATTAGTTATTGGTTATGTTAAGCCTTCAAATCAACTTCATTTTCCACATGAAATAATTTAGAACTATACAACTCTGATTGGTCTGCAGCCACGCATTCATATAGCCAAATCCTGAAAAGTGATCTTAGAAATATTAGGATATATTACAGGCAGTTTGTTTTGACTATTATTTAGACTTAATAGACTTAAATTTAAATTTAAGTATTAAAAATTTTTTAGATACGTGTTTATTTATCTGAAAATTTAAATTCTTTGAGTATCAAAAATTTAAGTTTTTAGAGTTCTTATTTCATCCTAAACTTTTGATACTTGGATATCTTTGTTACAGTAAAAAACTAAAATTCTCTCTTTTATATTTCATTGTGTTCTTAGTGAAGAGAAGAATAAATTAAGATCCAGATTGCATTTTTTTAAGATCATTAATATTAAGATTTTATTAGATTTGTTAATAAATCAAAAACTATTTTCACTACCTTTCTAAACATAAATTTCAATTTTATTTTATACTTAGATTAAAACCTAAATGTACATCCAAATACGAATTTGGATAACAATTCAAATCACCAACTTAAATTCTAACTTAAATTAAATCACTAATTCAAACCCATTTATTAAACGGACCCTACATGACACATAAGAGGAAAATTCTGCCACGTGACGCATAAGATAGAATGGAATAGTTCAAATGTTCAATTGATTACATATATGAAAGCTCAGGACCTGAGAACACTGAAACTCTTCCAACAGTTTTCACGTGCAAATGAAATGTTTATCTTAGTTTTTGCTCAATTTATGATTGATCATCTTTTGTTTTTTTGGTCCCAACGGATAAAATTGCTTAGGGATTATACATGACTTTACAGAATGAACAATAATTGATTCTTTTAATTTAAGTT
Organism: Artocarpus hirsutus; assembly: GCA_946598075.1. Lineage (NCBI taxonomy): Eukaryota > Viridiplantae > Streptophyta > Magnoliopsida > Rosales > Moraceae > Artocarpus > Artocarpus hirsutus. The sequence continues at coordinate 42,665 of CAMOHE010047355.1, forward strand.
TTTTAAAATTGAACAACAAAATAAGCATTGACCTATACATAAATCTGTTTTAATTAAACATAACATCCAAAGTGTTATTTATACTTTTAAAAAGGAGGTCTTTGACTAACAATGCAAATTAATGACGATACTTTACTTGTATTAGTGAAAACCTTTCAATAACAATTATTACAAAAAAAAAGGACATAATTAATAAAACACTCCAAATATATTTGAGAAAAAAATATTACAAATACAAATTGAAGGATAGAAAAAAGATCGGACTTTATAATATAGATAGGTTTCAAGAGTACAAAAGCAAAACAGAAAAAAGCTAAAACCTTATGATGTAGATTCGTTTCAAAGGTACAAAGCACTCTGTATAACCAGTTATCTAAATCATATATATATATATATATATACATAAAAAATAAAAAAATATTATTAAACAAAAGATCAAACCTTAAACAAAATATGTTTTGAGAGTAATAGATACTCTATAATATCAGTCATCTTGACATTGAAATAATTAAATCTTAAAGTTTTAACAACAACATACCACAAAACAAACACACAAAAGACACAATAAAAAATGACATCACATAACAAAGAGCAGTTATTCAAAATACACAAACATAACTGTGATCATGCTGTAGATAAAACCAAAATATAACAGGTGAAGATACAAGTCTAATGGCTTTTTCCTGTTGCCTTTATCCCAATCCAACTTCGAAGTTGCAATATCAGACTCTGAATGTACGAGATGCATTTTATCCAATAATTCTTCAGCAGTTGAAGTAGCAACAAATATGTGTCTTTTCGATTGTATAATAAAGTTCTCTTCCACAACACAGTCTAAAAATTTCAACAATCCATCATAAAAACCATTAACATTCAAAAGTCCTAATGGTTTGGAATAAATGCTCAATAGGTTTCCACTAGCAGCTATAAATATTTCCTTAAGAGTACCTAAACTATTAGGTAAAACTATAAAAGCATCAGCTATATTAATCATGACTTCTATACGTTCACAAATACGGCTAACTCTTTTTTCTGTATCTACAATCTTCCTATCAGCTATAATTTCAGGCATAATCCCTAGGACTTGAGCACTATTAGATTGTGCTGCTACTAAAATACTCTCCATTAACCCTCAGATACCTCCTTCATAAACTTAATTAATCTTCTTGTGCACTAAAATTTGTCCTAAATGTTCTTCGCTTCTAGAGACTCCATCTTATTTTGTTCCATGGTCTTTTAACATTTATGTCCATGGCAAATTTCAAATCAAGGTCTTGTTTAATCAAGATCTTGCTATGTCAAAGGTCTTTTAAAATTCATATCCATGGCAAATTTCAAATCAAACTTCAAATCAAGGTCTTGTTAAATCAAGGTCTTGCTTGGTCAAAAATCTTATAAAATTCATATCCATGGCAAATTTCAAATCAAGGTTTTGTTAAATCAACATCTTGTTTTGTCTAAAGTTTTGTCCAAAGGTTTTGTGTATGTCAAAATTACTCATTTTCTTCTTTCAAATAAAAAGATTAAGGAGGCGTGATTTTAAATTCGTAAACCAAACAAATAAAAAATTATGGTTGCAACTACTAGAGGATCATTTGTTTCATATATTCAAATTACAATTTGAATAAATTTGATATACTAATTTTTCTTATAAAAATTTAAATTTCTATTAAACTCATAATTAATACGGGCCATACATTTATTTTCCAAACTAAAAAATTAAGGAGGAAAAGTTTTTAATTTGTTGAACGACAAAGAAAAAAAAAAATTTATGGCTACAAATTTACAAAATCATTCTTTAAGCAATCTCAGTGAAAAAAATAAAGGACGAATACTGTCAGAGCAACTTAGTGCTACCGTTACTCAAACTTTTTTTTTTGTTTTTTGAATGAAACCCACCTATTTGGTTACGTTGCTGTTTCTCGATTTCAGATATTGTTAAGAAACTATTATTTAAAATTAAAAAGTAATTTGGACAGACTATTTAGCCCCTGGTTTTTAGATATAATCACCAAACACCCTTGCTACAATTTGACATTCAAACAGCCATAGCCTGTTCCACAACTTGCAAAACCTCCTGTCACTGCTGCGCCTTGTCTCATCGCTTAATGCCAGCAAATGTGCAAGGCAACCTCTTCATGACACGTGTACGGTGCATCAAAACTTCAGACGTACCTTAAAAAAAGCCTACTAATATAGTCGGTGTTGCGAATTCATTTTGGCATTGAATGTGTAAAGTGATTCAAAATACCTTTTTAACTAATGTAATAATTTGAAAGGGGCCATAGATTTACTTGAAATCAATAATCTGGGGAGTATTTATAAAATTATATAGTGTTATGTTATCATTTTGTTAGTATTATAAATATAAAGGGTATTTTAAATTATGATACATACTTCTGGGTACAATATGAATTATTTTTTAAATTCAAACGGCATGTTAAATTAGAATACAAACCTCAATGGTTTTTGTAAAATTAACTGGATACACAGGTGTGTATTACATCAAGTGTTAAAGGGAGCCGCCCATGCATACATATCCTCAGGACAACCCACTTGGCACTTTCTATTTTATCATTATCTTCTTTAATGCTGTTCTTTTTCTTTGTTTAAAGCACATGACAAATAATAAACATGATTTAAGTAATAATCATGATTTAAGTAAGTGAGTTGGAACTTTCTATTTTATCATAATTAATTCTCACTTGTTACGTAAAGTTAAAAAAAGATGAAAAATAATAAACACGATTTAAGTAAGTGAGTTAGAACTGAGACTTAAAAATACTATATAATTTAACATTGTAGCATATTTTTACTTTACATTAAAATTAATAATTTTATACTATTTAAATTAAAACTAAGTAGTTGAAACTGAGTTTAATAAACCAGTGTATTAACACCAAATTCTTGATTAAAAACCCAGGCCCGCACCTACTCTATAAATAATGGACATGCTTCCATCATAAGGCAAGCACATACGCAAAGAAAGAGATTGGCTTCTGGTTTATATTCATAACTCTCTCTCTCTTCTGTGAGAAAATGAAAAGTGAAAAACAGTTTCTTGTGAAAAGAATGCAGAAAGTGGTACTTTTGGTGTACATGTTTGTGTTGGGAAAGTATGTATCTGCTTGGAGTGGCCACAGCAGTGGATTTGGGGAAAATCAGCAACCTCTCTCGCAGATTGCCATCCACAAAACCGTCCTTGCCCTCCATGCCGCTGCCTCTATTGCGGCTTACCCAGCTCTTCTTGGCTTAAAGGTAACAAGACTGAAATCAATTCTGGGCTTTTTCAAAAAATAATAAAAAAAAAAAACTAAAAATATAGCTCCGGGGAGGCTGTGACTCTGCTTACTAGATTCCTCACGAAATGGGTTGTCCATATTGTCCCATCTACTGTAGTGGAACGGACTGATTGTTCGTTTTGTTTGACAAAAAGGGTTTCAATTATTATTATTATTTTTTTTGACAATCATGCACTTGTAAAAATCAAGTAAGGGATTTTTCTTTTCAAAGTTTCATTTAAAAGTAACTCCGAGGTAACAACAATAGGTACCTAAAATTTTAGGAAATTGTATCCAATGGATATGAGTCGTGTATAAATGAAAAAGGCATATTCTTAGTTTCACTTGTTTTGTTTTTAGATTGATTTGTTTTTTTTTTCCCCTAATGTCAACAACTAAGCATGGCCAATTATTTATTAAACATTTGTTTATTGATTATTTGTCAGGGGGTTGCTTTCTTATGACTTTGTGTTTTTCTTTTCTTCGCTCTTATCCCTTTTAGGATGCGACATATAATATATTGTTGTCTTTGCAATAGATGTTGTAGGTTTTTACGGCTACATTTTCCAAGTTGGTTAGAACTTATTAATTTTTTAGTTATAATATAAAAGTCTTATATTTTACAGCAGCGTAACTAACTTGTAGTTTCAACTATGGTAATCACTCCATGCACTGTTATCGTTTTATAGAGTTTCGTGTTTTGAAGTGATAACGTTGTCGCTTAGTTTCTTGTCGTTTTCATTAAACATTGTCGCTTCTGTATACGTTGTCGTTTTAAAGATTTGTCGTCGTTGCTTTTTATGATACATGCTCTCTTTTTAGGAATTTTGTCGTTTGAATGTTATTGTTCTTTTCCTGATTGTTCCCTTGGTTGTGATGAAGTCATTCATCAGGAAGCCTCTTCTTCTCTTTATTAGCCAACGCTTTCTTTGATTGTGGATACTTTTTCGCGGACGTTCTTCTGATTTATTTCCATTTCCTGATGTTATTTGTGTGATATGAAAAAGTGTAATTTTTTTCTTTCTTTTTTCCTTCCCTTCTTTTGTTCTTATTTTCTCAATTCTTCCTACTTTTCCCCTTAGAAACGACATCATTATATATACGACACCAGCGTTGAAAACGACAACAAATTGTGAAACGACAAGTATTTAATAACCGGACAATATCTTTAAGATAAACATGCTTCGCGTGATGCTCAATTAAAGACGACAACAAAATAAGAAAGCCACAGGAAATAGAAAACGACACCCTATACTTAAAGCATCTTAAACGACATTGTAATCAGAAAACAATAAGAAACCGACAACATTTTTTATAGAGTGTTTGGGAAGTATACTTTAAACCATTAGTTTCAACTAATTTTGATTAAAAACTTAAAACTAAAAACTCTCCATACCTTAGTTTTCTTTTTCTTAATATTATAGCATGTAAGAGTTTTATAGGAACCAAAAGTTTTGGTTGAAATAACATTGCCACACACCCTGGCATATTTATTTATTTTTCCCTCGCATTTTAAGTAGATTTTATAAGAAAAAGCAATGATTTAAAATAATAAAAAAAAACTTTTAATGTTTGGATTATCGTTTTCAATATAATACTTTACTCTCATTCTTTAAAAGTGCATGTCACTAATCCAAGCATGCAAAATTCTGTTCTTATGACTACAGGGTGAAGATGTCCAATGGGTAACCGTGACTCTCGAGCACCCCGAGCCCTCTAACGACGATTGGGTTGGAGTTTTCTCTCCTGCAAATTTCAAGTAAAATAATAATTTATCCTATTTACTATTTAACTTACAAAACTGAAATTCTATGTGTTTCTGAACATTTTCATTTACTTGACACCCGATTGAGAACCCAAAACATAGAATTCATTTTAAGGTTAGATCAACATAAGTATCAATTGAAGAAAACGAGGGGCGTTATAAAAATAGTACTTGAAAAACGAAACCAATTATCTGATCTTGACATTATGGTACATACGCAGCTCATCACTTTGTCCAGCAGATGAAGCAAATTGGAAAATAGGAAAACCATATATATGCACTGCACCAATCAAGGTTTGTTTTGTGTGTGTGTGTGTACATGTAGTAGTGCAAAGCAATTTTGTATCAACTAGCTTCTAAAACATACATTATATAAGTAATATTCCAAAACTTTTCTTTTTTACTCTTTTTCAGTTCAAGTATGCGAATCGTTCTAACTCGAATTACGCAAAGACTGGGAATGCATCTTTGAGGTTCCGGCTGATTAACCAGAGGGCTGATTTTTCTTTCGCTTTGTTTTCGGGTGGGGTGGCAAATGTATGTTACTCTTCTCAACATTTTTTCTTTCTGATAGACATCTAAGAGTGTCATTTTACTTGAGAAATGTTGTTTTTCACATCTTAACTAAGTTGCTTTGACAATATTGCAGCCGAAATTAGTGGCCATTTCAAACTCCATATCATTTGCCAATCCAAAAGCACCTCTTTATCCACGCCTTGCTCTAGGGAAAGCTTGGGATGAAGTAAGTAATCTCACAAAGATTCAATTTCAGTGAATTTCCGTTTACCGATTTCACCTTTTACAAAGTTGAACCCCTTTAACTGTACAAGAATATGTGGAGCTTAACATGTCTGGAAGAATAGGAGAACGCTCTTTTGCTGATATTATTAATAGTATTCGTTACTGGGTCATTCATAGCATTACTATACCTTCTCTATTTATTGCGGGTTGGTTGTTTGTCAGCACGGGTTTAGCTTATGATGTATTGATATCAAACTTCCTCTATATATATATATATATATATATTGGTTTTCATGTGTACTTTTCTCATAACATATAGTAATTTTGTTTCAAAATTTCAATTTCGCAGATGACAGTAACCTGGACAAGCGGATACAACATAGATGAGGCAGTTCCCTTTGTTGAGTGGGGTCTCAAGGGTGAAACCCAAGTTCGATCCCCAGCTGGAACATTGACATATGATCGCACCAGCATGTGCGGTACGATCAACGCTTTCTCAGATATACTATACTTTTGTACATGTATGTGTTGAGTGTATAGAGTTAGTATGCAGATTGATCTTCATGGGAACGAAGCTATACCATTTGTATATTTAGATTTTCACAAGCGTGTTTTGGTTGCCCAAATTACGTATGTATCAGTGGGCGTAGGTTTGGGAATTAGCTTAGAGAGAAATATTGTAGTCTGAAAGACGTGAGGTGAGTGATTCTCTTGCAATCTTCTTATCTATTATAATGTAATAGGTAGAAAATGGATGCGTGCAACTCTCCCATTAGGGTCAAATCACTAGAAATCTTGTATATGCTTTGTTGGTTTTCTTTTATGTTTTTGCTGTCATTTAGTAAAGTAAGGATTAGGATGCTTAATTTGTATCACGTTGAACATATGATGACGCTTTTATCTTGTTGTTTAGGCGAACCTGCTAGAACGGTTGGCTGGCGTGATCCTGGTTTCTTTCACACTAGTTTCCTCAAAGAATTGTGGCCAAACTCTGAGTATGCTTTTTAAAGAGTGATAGTTATTTAAATAATAAGTATTTTTTTTTATATATTCAGGTCCCTGACGATGTATCTTCTATTTCATTGTTAATTTGTTAGGTACACTTATAGACTGGGTCACCGTTTAATCAATGGTTCGTATGTATGGAGCACAAAGACTTATGCTTTCAAATCCTCTCCGTATCCTGGACAAGATTCTTTACAGCGGGTTATTGTATTCGGTGACATGGGAAAGGTAACGGACATATAATTTACGTTGTTTGTCCTTGTTGGTACAAATAAAAAAAGAAAAGTAAAGAGTTTGAGCCATATCTCATGCACTAGTTCTTAATTGGAATGGAATTTTCTTGCACATTATGTCTATCTGTGCCTTAGATGGAGCGTGATGGTTCGAATGAGTATTCTGTCGAGCCAGGTTCACTTAACACCACAGACCAACTCATTAAGGACTTGAAAAACTATGACATAGTTTTCCATATTGGAGATTTGGCCTATGCAGATGGATACCTCTCGGAGTGGGACCAATTTACAGAGCAAGTTGGGCCCATTGCATCAACTGTGCCCTATATGGTTGCAAGGTTTGTTTGTACAAATCAAATGATCATCCCATATTCTTAAATTTCCATCTTTACATTTATGTCAAATTAGCTACTTGGTTGTTGAGTCTTTTATGTGGTTGCTGAAGTGGTAATCATGAACGAGATTGGCCGGATTCGGGGTCCTTCTTTGACGTTGTGGACTCGGGTGGGGAATGCGGTGTTGTGGCTGAGACAATGTTTTATTTTCCAGCTGATAACCGAGCTAAGTTTTGGTAAATTTTTGAAATTGTTCCTTAAAAAAAAAAACAAATCTCCCGTGTTACGTAAAAAATTATTTTCCCCTCTTTATGATAAGGGTGTTAAATTTATCTATGTTGCTAATAAATTTTTTGTCTTCAGGTACTCAGCAGATTATGGCATGTTTAAATTCTGCATCGCCGACAGCGAACATGACTGGAGGGCAGGAACAGAACAGTACAAGTGGATTGAGAAGTGCCTTGCATCAGCAGATAGACGGAAACAACCTTGGTTGATATTTGTTGCTCATCGTGTGCTCGGATATTCCTCTAACTTTTGGTATGGCAGGGAGGGCTCATTTGAAGAGCCCATGGGAAGGGATGACTTGCAGAAGCTTTGGCAGAAATACAAGGTTGACATTGCCTTCTTTGGCCATGTCCATAACTATGAAAGAATTTGCCCCATTTACCAGGTATGGAAAATGTTTTCTCATGCCTAAAAAGAAAATAAGACTCATCTATGATCCTGAAATTAGTTCATAAACATATGCCGTGAGCTATGACTATAGGCATTACAGAAAAAATGAACTCCGGCATTATAAAAAGTACCATCGCAAAGGTAGTTGTAAGCATGATCTAGCAAAAAATCCACGTCTGACATCATCTTGAAGCGTACATCAGTTCAAAAAATTACAATCACAAATTGAATACTCTTTGGAATTCTGTGATCTTCTCATAAATATAGCAAACACAAGCAACAACAAAACAAAATCAAAGACAGGAAAGATAGAATTAGAGACAAAAAAATTGTTAATGCAACAAAAATATACACCTTAGAAGCAAAACATATTGTATTACTGCTTATATTTTGACAAGCTATGCAACTTAAGAAATTCTTGTATTATCTTATCATGCTGGGAAGTGGTGCCTTTTTGCAGAATCAATGTGTGAATGAAGAAAAATCCCATTACTCTGGCGTCGTGAATGGAACGATCCACGTTGTTGTTGGAGGTGGAGGACGGAGCTTGTCAGACTATAGCATACTGACTCCTTACTGGAGTCTATACAGAGATTATGACTTTGGTTTTGTCAAGCTCACAGCATTCAACCACTCGTCACTCCTCTTCGAGTATAAGAAGAGCCGCGACGGCGAGGTCTATGATTCTTTCACCATTTATAGAGAGTACAAGGATGTCTTGGCTTGTGTCCATGGTAGCTGCGAAGCTACCACTTTGGCAACTTAGGAGTCCTCTCTCTCTCTCCCTCTCGGCACAATGATCATGTTGTCATGAAATGAGCTCTAGCAGATATGTTCTATAATTAGCTGTAATGAATGCTACGTCTAATAACTTTTAGCAAAAAACCTATGTTTATTTTCTTTTGATAATCTATTTTCACAAGGGATGAGCAGAAGTTAATGATTAGTTGTTGTAAATTTTTAAGAAAGTAAAAATACAATATATGTGGACCATAATCTGAAGAATTAGCAATTAGACTATCCTACAAAGATTTTATTGGAAAAACAAAAAAACAATGTTTGGTGGGAAGAAAGAAGAGTAAGTATAAATGGATATATCTGGAAGCACGAGAAATGCGTAGAATGGAGAAGGTTACAGTAAGCCTGTATGTTCTTTAGTAAGACAAAGGAAGAGTAAAAAGCATGGATGTATTTTTGTTTGACTAATTAATATACTGTTTTTCTTACCATTTGTTGATAATAATTATTTTTGTTAAGTACTCTTTTTTCTCTTAAAATGATGAGCCCTACTCTTAAAAAAATTCACGTACTCTTGTGCTTTGTTTGTATACTACTTTAACCTCTCTTATTATGCAAATTGCTCAAAAAACACCCCTTGTGATTTGCACGCCTTCCCTACGCATGCAAGAGAGAGCCTCTCTGCTTACATGCTTACCACTTAATAAAAAGGGGAAACTCTTATAAAGACCATTGGACTTTAATCTTTTTCTCATGTGAGACAATCAATTTGCACTAGAGTTTTTCCATTTTCAATTATGCACATTGGGTGTCAATTTTTCATTCATCCATGTATTTGTTAGCATATAAATATACCATTTCAATCCCAATTTTTCATTCATGCATGTATTTTTTTAGCATATAAATATACCATTTCAATCACCTCATCGAGGAGCACAAATTTGCTTCTTAACCCGTCAGTAATATATATATATATATATATATAGAGAGAGAGAGAGTCCTAATCAAAATTGAGCCACAAAATGGTACTTGAAAATGGGTTTTCTAAGCCATTTTTCCAACAATTTTGTTCGAAAAAACTTCTCAAAATCTTCTCAAAATTGCACGGCCAGTAAGAAAAGGCATACGCTGAAAGAGAAAACCTCAACAATTTTTCAAATGGGACGAAAAAGAAGCCTGAGATAGAATTTGAAAAACTAATTTAATTACTCGAACTTCTGAGACTTTGAAACAACTGGATTATACAAAAGTTAAACCATTCATTTTGAATAACAAAGTACGGTTGACACAATCCTAGAACGGGTAGGAGTTCTTGGAAACTTCGAATAGTTTGTTTGAATGAGTTACATTTATGTATCGTCAGCACTAATATTTGTATGTTCGGAAACAAAAAAAAAGAAGGTATTTTTAACACACCTACATATGAGCGAACGTGCACATTTTGGAGTACAATAGACATTATACATAGTTCTGGGTGAATTTTAAAAAACCATTCTAAAGTTCCGCCCAAATTATAAAAAGAATAGGGCAGGAGATATTTAACAATTTTCTAAGATCAAAAGAGAATGACACAATGAGTAATACACACTCGACTTCTAATATTAAGGTTTAGATTCAAGAATTCGAATTCTCTCTGAAGTCACAGAGAGACGTTTTACATCACATTGCAATAAGTGCCCAAGTTCAAGAACTGTAGTATATGAAATAATTTTTTTTATTTTTTACTATAACTATTGAGAGCTTTACATTAAAACTGATGGGTTAAAACTGAAGTCTTAATCTATCGCTGAAGAACCAACATAAGCCAGTAGATGAATTTTATAACTCAACATATCATAGATACAAATACATATACATTCCTATATATACATATATCCTATAAACTATTAAGATTATGGCACGTGTCCGAATTCATCTACTAGTCTTAACACAATATAATATTAACTATTAGCTAGACTATTAATCAGAGTTAGTTTAACAGGTGAGAAGAAAATTATTAATTTATGTTTTAGTGATACATAAATATACATGTCTAATATGTAGGAATGCAAATCATTAAATTATTTTTCAGTTTTATCAATGTTGAAGGAATGCTTGGACACCTTCCTGAGAAGCTTAACTCAGAATGCCAGCCACCACTGCCCAAGAGAACCCTTTGCGAACGCTCAAATAGCTCCCTCGCTAATTGGCACCAAAATAGAGACATAATTAATGTTTAAATGGTGGATTAGTATACCTCAATATAAATTTGAACTTAATTTAAATATTTTATGATATTCTAAATTTATTCTACTTTTAATTTTTTCTGTATGTTATTTTGAATTTTAGAACAAAATAATTTGCTAAATGCCCGATACGTCCTAATTACTAAACCATGCGCTAGGGACACGGTTTTGCCCTGTAAAACCACTCCTTCCCCTCTATTAGTCTCTCTTTCTCACTCTCACTCTTACTCACTCTCTCAGACTCTCTTCCTCTCTCTTTTTCCTCTCTCCCACGCTGCCCTCTCTCTTTCTCTTCCTCTCTTCATTTTGATTTCAAAATTTTGAGTTCAAGCTTTGAATCTTAGCTGGATTGGGAGCTTAGGAGCGTGATTGGACTTCCAAAAAACCGTTTTAAAGCTTCGATTCGAGGTTAGCTTCTTTGATTTTCAAATTTTCAAACTTTTATCCCAAATCTTTCAATTTCTTTAAAATGTTGTAATCTGAGTTTCTTGAGCTTAGGAAACCCTTAATCTAAGTTAATAGAACTTAAGTCATATAGAATTTAGGCTTGATTGAGCAAGATTTAGGTTGAATCAAGTTTTTCCTCTTTTTCCTCATTTTTGAATTTCTTTGAAAATTTCCATAAAAATCTTGCTTAAAGTTATTTAAATGTGTTCTATTATGTTTATTTGTCATTTATGATCATTATGCATGTTCTAGGACTTGAAAAACAGGTTTAAATTGATTTTTGGGCTTGGGGAGGCCAAGAATCGAAGTCTCAGATCTCCCATGTTTTTCCAGTTCGACAGGCCAAACTCAATGTTTAGCAAGTTGAATTCACAGGTTGGACAGGCCGGATTCATCTAGTCGATAGGTCGAACCTGGGTTAGTTCGGCAGGCTGTATTATAGAGTTCAGTAGGCGGGGCCAGGGATTCCAACAGGTCGACCGAACCGCCTAAAAAATGACTCTTTTCGCCTATTTTTCATCGTTTGAGACCTAGATCAAGATTTTGACCTCATGAAATGATTTTGTGAACTTTGAAGGCATACTAAGACACTATGAGATAGCTTAGGGATGTAGAATAACTTAAGTTAGATATTGATAAACGTAGTTTCTATTTAAAGTTGTTTGTGGTTTCATGGAGTTAACGTAGAGCAGATTGGGACTGCGGTGTTGAATGTTGGTTCGAGATATCAATGTAGGACTTATATCCATTCTCCTTAGTAGCTATGTTTTAAAAGGATTTTGGCCATAAAGTATTTCTTTTCAAATGTTTTCAAGAAATGAAGTTTGTTACTTATTTTTCATTATTGGCTACATAATAAAATAATCATAATGAATGCAATGAGAATATTCGATAAATGAGACATGATAATGATATAATACCGGAAGTGTCGGTTAGTACCATCCGGAATGATAAAAAGAGCATGACGCCATATACAGAGATTAGGTCATGGAGAGCGCGACCTTGGGAGCAAGTCCTGAAACCCACTTGGGCCACTTCGGTGGTGATTCATATGGCTTTGCCAAAAACATAATAATGAGGCTGTCTATAGATAATGAATAACTAAACGGTATGAAAAAATTTAATGAGTTTTAGTTGGCTATTTGTTTATTTATTTATCTTGTTTTATAGCTTTGTTAAAAAATGAATTATATGTTTAAAATTAAATGTTTTTAAAAGCTTAGTCCTACTAAACTTTTCGCTAACGTTTTTCTTGTTTTAAAACCTTTTCCCCCCCTCCAGGTGGATTCCAGCTTAGGAAAGACTGAAGGACCGGGAAAAAACCACAGAATTAAGACATTACTGTCTAAGGTATTTACTTATAAACAAGACATGTAATATTTTAATTTATTTCCCTTTTGTTTGGACTGTGGTTGTGTATTTAATATTGTTGTGTGCACACTAATGTGGATTCGGTGGGGCCTAATGGGGTTTGTTTACTTAATATTTTAATTCGCTTTGCCTGTTTTCATATTTTCACAAATATTTTAAAAAGTTTTAAGTATTCCATATTCTTATAATTAACTGAATATCGTTTAAAAATGACAGTTTTTAATAAAAGTTTAATTTATTTCACGTAATAAATCTGTCACGTCATTTCCCGGATTTCGGGGTGTGACAAGTAAACGGGACAATCCACGTCGTTGCTGGAGGAGGGGAAGAGCCGAGCCAAATTCCGCCCATTAATACCACAATGGAGTCTCCACAGAGGCTACGACTGGGGATTTGTCAAACTCACAGCATTCAATCACACATCACTCCTCTTTGAATACAAGAAAAGCAGGGATGGCAAGGTCCATGACTCTTTCACCGTTTATAGGAAGTACAGGAATGTTTTGGCCTGCGTCCATGGCAGTTGTGAACCTACCACTTTGGCAGCTTAATTAGAGTAATCTTTATCTACACTATGTCTTAATTGAGTTTTAGATAATAATGATTAAGTGTAGCCGGTTGAATGTGTCCTATTTTATAGTTTAATTATGTGTAATTTTCCTGCTCTCTGGAAGAGGTTCGATGACTTTGCTAAGGAGATGACTTTATTATTAATATTATCTATTTCATTGTCCTCTAGATATGTGCTTTATTGTAACATGCCTTTTCTTTGTTATGTCATATTATAATGTGGTTTCATAGTTAAAAAAAAAATAATAATAAACTAGCGTTGAAAATCAAAGCAAAACTTACTTGAAAGGTTTAATTAAAATTTTAAAACTAACAATGTTAGTTTGGCTTCGTGTGATTTTGCCTAAAAATAAATCCAAACCACCGAACCAATTAATTTCTATTTATATATGTTTTAAAAAATTACGTTTTTTTTATATATTTATTAGAATTTGTTTAGGTTATTTTGATTTATGTTGATTTATATAAACTCTAAAATTTAATCTAATATTTATTTATATGATCTCAATTATACATAAAGGCCAATTGTACTAAATAAGGTACATTTTATTGAATAAAAGTTCACATCAAAAAATAGATATTAACACGGACGGAGTCAACTAAGGCCGGAGGATAGAGCCCTCGGTCCAAGTTAGCTCCTTATGCTTTTAAAAATTTTTACACATAAATAACGAAGCCGACGTACATGCGCATCTTAGTTTGGCGGTTGCCAAGTTGTTGGAAGTTGCCAAGTTGTTGGAAGTTCAACGAAAGCACAGAAAGTAATATAAGTATTCATTTGGGAAAAGTTATTGTATTTGTCTTGCGTGTCTGTTAGGATCTTTTTTTTCTTTCCTTAAACATACGTGTGGTTTAAAAAGATTTTTTCATATGATGTTAAGTCATAAATGTGGAGATATTTAGGTCCGTTTGATAAATGGATTCAAATTAGTGATTTGAATTGTTATCCGAATTGACGTTTGGATGTGCATTTAAGTTTTAATCTGAGAATGAAATAAAATTGAAACTTGAGTTTGGAGAAGTAGTGAAAATAATTTTTTATTTATCAACAAATCTAATAAAATCTTAATGTTAATTATCCTTAAAAATATGCAATATGGATATTAATTTATTTCTCTCTTTACCAGGAACACGATGAAAGAACAATCATCTCAATTAGATAACAAATGAAGAAGTTATGATTTTTTTTTCAAATATAGGAGAGAGAATTATAGTTTTTACTATTACAGAGATATTCGAGTATCAAAAGTTTAGGGGAGAGTCAGAATTCTGAAAATTTGGATTCATAATGTTCAAAGGATTTAGATTTTTGGGGAAACAAACACATATCTAAAGGATTCTTAATACTCAAATCTAAATTTAAGTCTAAAGAATCCAAAGAGTTTTCAAAACAATCGGGCCCTTAGAGTGCTCGTATGTACTATATAGCCTTGTACTCATTCATTTAAATTGTGAGATGTGTTTTTTTTTCTTAATTAGAGAGAGCTTTCTTTTTGTTTAAAATTAAATTAGAATTTATTAATAAAAAGACAAATTAGAAATTTCATATCATAAAACTCATGTTCATGGTAACAATGATTTTTGAAAATTATTTTGTCCAAAGGTCTTTTAATACACAAAATATATTTTTAATATTTTGTCCAAAAGGTCTTTTAACATTCATGTCCGTGGCAAATTTCAAATCAAGGTCTTGTTAAATCAAGATCTTGTTTTGTCCAAAGTTTTGTCCAAAGGTCTTGTACGTGTCAATATTACTCATTTTTTTCTTTCAAATAAAACGATTAAGGAGGCGTGGTTTTAAATTCGTAAAACAAGTAAATAAAAAATTATGGTTGCAAATAAAAAATTATGTTTGCAACTACCAAATATTCGTTTGTTTCATATATTTAAATTACAATTCAAATTATTTTGATATACTATTTTTTCTCGTAAAAATTTAAATTTCTGTTTAAATCTGTGGATAATGAGGCCATACATTTATTTTCCAAACCAAAAAATTAAGGAGGAAAAGTTTTTAATTTGCTGAACGACAAAAATAAAAATTTATGGCTACAAATTTACAAAATCATTCTTTAAGCAATCTCTGTGAAAAAAATAAAGGACGAATACTGTCAGAGCAACTTAGTGCTACCGTTACTCATCTATTTGTTTTGTTTTCGTTTTTGTTTTTTTGTTTTTTTGTTTTTGAATGAAACCCATCTGTTGGGTTACGTTGCTGTTTCTCTCCTTCAGATATTGTTAAGAAACTGTAATTTAAAATTAAAAAGTAAGTTGGACAGACTATTTAGCCCCTGGTTTTTAGATATAATCACCAAACACCCTTGCTACAATTTGATATTCTACCGGCCATAGCCTGTTCAACAACTTGCAAAACCTTCCTGTGACTGCCCCGCCTTGTCTCATCGCCTAATGCCAGCAAATGTGCAAGGCAACCTCTTCCTGACACGTATACGATGTATCAAAACTTCATATGTACCTTAAAAAAAGCCTACTAATATAGTCGGTGTTGCGAATTCATTTTGGCATTGAATGTGTAAAGTGATTCAAAACACCCTTTTTTTTAACTAATGTAATAATTTGAAAGGGGGCATAGATTTACTTGAAATCAATAATCTGATGAGTATTTATAAAATTATATAGTGTTATGTTATCACTTTGTTAGTGTTATAAATATAAAGGTTAGTTTAAATTATGATACATACTTCAGGGTACAATATGAATTGTTTTTGAAATTCAAACGGCATGTTAAATTAGAATACAAACCTCAATGGCTTTTGTAAAATTAACTGTGTACACAGGTGTGTATTACATCAAGTGTTAAGGGAGCCGCCCATGCTTACACCCTCAGGACAGCCCACTTGGCTTTTTCTATTTCATTGTTGTCTTCTTTAATGCTGTTCTTTTTCTTGGTTTAAGGCACAGCAGCCCAACAACTTTTCAAACTTTTCCTGTGTATAATGTTGCCAAATGATTATGACGAGTTCTCACTTGTTTCATAAAGTAAAAAAAAGATGAAAAATTATAAACAATATTGGATGATTTAAGTAGGAGTGGGAGAGTCAGGAATGATGTGAGAGTTTAATATTGTAGTATATTTTTATTTTATATTATAGCACGTAACAGTTTTATATTGTTTAAATTAAAACTGATCAGTTCAAACTAAATTTAACATACGAATGTATTAACACCAAATTCTTGATTAAAAACCCAAGCTCTCACTTTACTCTATAAATAATGGACACGCTTCCATCATAAAACAAGGACATACACAAAGAAAGGGATTGACTTCTGGTGTTCATTCATAACTTTCTCTCTCATCTGTGAGAAAATGAAAAGTGAAAAACAGTTTCTTATGAAAAGAATGCATGAAGTGGTACTTTTGGTGTACATGCTTGTGTTGGGAAAGTTTGTATCTGCTTGGAGTGCTCACAGCAGTGGATTTGGGGAAAATCAGCAACCTCTCTCGCAGATTGCCATCCGCAAAACCGTCCTTGCCCTCCAAGCCTCCGCCTCTATTGCGGCTTACCCAGCTCTTCTTGGCTTAAAGGTAACAAGACACAGAAATCAATTCAGGGCTTTTTTAAAAAAATAATAAAAAATAAACTAAAGATATTACTCCGGGGAGGCTGTGACTCTGCTTACTAGAACCCTCACGAAATGAGTTGTCCATGTTATCCCATCCACTGTAGTGGAACTGACTGATTCGTTCGATTTGTTTGGCGAAAACGGTTCGAATTATTATTTTTGACAATCGTTTTCAATTATTTTTATTACAGTATTTTTTCTCATAGAATTTAAACAAAAAATGTTATACCTATAAAAACCAGTGCCAAACACTATACTATTTAAGACCTTGTTAAGGGTAAGGAGGAACTTTACCACGTACCAAATAATTAATAGTAGTGATGTCAATTAAATCATGCCCGACACAACAATTTTTAAACTAGGCACAAACAGAAATGTTACGCATGTTTGTGATGTTGAACCTTTTTTATGGTGAATAATGCACTAGTAAAAATCCAAAGTAAGGGATTTTTCTTTTCAAAGGTTCATTTAAAAGTAACTTCTAGGTAACAACACTAGGTACCTAAAATTTTCTATACAAGGAAAATGAGGGAATTGTATCAAATGGGTATGAGCCGTGTATAAATGAAAAAGATATTCTAGTCTCACTTGTTTTGTTTTTAGATTTTTTTTTTTCCTAATGCCAACAACTAAGCATGGCCAATTATTTATTAAAACATTTGTTTATTGATTTTTTGTTACTGGGTTGCTTTCTTATGACTTTGTCATTTTCTTTTTTTTTTTTTTTTTTTGGCTCTTATCCTTTTTAAGATGCCATATATAATATATTGTTGTCTTTGCAAAGCTAGTGCTGTTTGTAACGGATGCTGTAGGCTTACGGCGACATTTTAGAAGTTAATTGAAACTTATTAGTTTCAAATCCAAGTTTTATATTTCACAGTATAAGTAAAAGTTTTTTACAGTCTAACTTGTAGTGTCAACTATGTTCATCACTCCATGCACTGTTGTCGTTTTATAGAGTTTCATCGTTTTTAAGTGATGTCCTGCTTATAATACATATTTTTTTAGTTCTTTGTCGTTTTCAATAAACATTGTCGTTTCTGTATACATTGTCGTTTTAAACGTTTGTCGTCGTTTTTTAATGATAAATGCTCTCTTTTTAAGAATGTTGTCGTTTGAATGTTATTGTCCTTTTTTCTGATTGTTCTCTTGGTTGTGATGAAGTCATTCATCAGGAAGCCTCTTCTTCTCTTTATTAGCCAACGCTTTTTTTTATTGTGGAATCTTTTTCGCGGACGTTCTTCTGGCTTATTTCCTTTTTCTGACGTTATTAGTGTGATATGAAAAAGGATGATTTTTTTTTTTTCTTTTTTACTTCCTTTCTATTGTTCTTATTTTCTCAATTCTTCCTACGTTTCCCTTAACGACATCATTGTATGCACGACACCAGAGTTGAAAACGACAACAAATTGTGAAACGACAAGTATTTAATAACCGGACAATATATCTTTAACATAAATATATAAAGAGAATGAGCTTCAGGTAGTCCTCCAGGGTCTCGAAACTCCTTTCTCTTTTTGAAACGTTTTCTTTGTGACATTAAAACAACGTTTATAAGCTTAAAATGACAGCACATAAGTTGAAAAAAAAATTGACAGCACATGAAAAACAAAAGACGACAACAAAATAAGAAAGCCACAGGAAATAGAAAACGACATCCTATACTTAAAGCATCTTAAACGACATTGTAATCAGAAAACAACAGAAAGTAAGAAACCAACAACATTTCTAGAGTGTTTTGGAAAGTATAGTTTGGACCAATAGTTTGAACCAATTTTGAATGAAAACTGAAAACTCTTTATACTTTAGCTTTTTTTTTTCTTGACATTGTAGCATGTGAAAGCTTTATAAGAATCAAAAGTTTTGGTTGAAATGAGATTGTCAAACATACTAGCATATTTATTTCTTTTTCACTTGCATTTTCAGAAAATTTTATAAGAAAAAACAATGATTTAAAATTAAAAAAAAAACTTTTAATCTTTGGATTAGCTCTTTATATACTATAGTCCTTTACTCTCATTCTTTAAAAGGGCATGTCACTAATCCAAGCATGCAAAATTCTGTTCTTATGATTACAGGGTGAAGATGTCCAATGGGTAACCGTGACCCTCGAACACCCTGAGCCCTCTAACGATGATTGGGTTGGAGTTTTCTCTCCTGCAAATTTCACGTAAAATAATAATTTATCTTATTTACTATTTAACTTACAAAACTGAAATTCTGTGTTTTTTTTTGTTCATTTTCATTTACTTGATAGATGATTGGGAACCCAAAACATAAAATTTATTCTAACGTTAGATTAACACAAATATTGTAGAAGAAAGAAAACGACGGGCGTTATAAATATAGTACTTGAAAAACGAAACCAATTTTCTGATTTTGACATTATGGTACATTCGCAGCTCATCACTTTGTCCAGCAGACGAAGCAAATTGTAAAATAGGAAAACCATATATATGCACTGCACCAATCAAGGTTGGTTTTGTGTGTGTAGTAGTACAAAGCAATTTTGTATCAACTAGCTTCTAAAACATACATTATATAAGTAATATTCCATTACGTTTCTTTTTTACTTTTTTTCAGTTCAAGTATGCGAATCGTTCTAACTCAAATTACACGAAGACTGGGAAAGCATCTTTGAGGTTCCGGCTG
Source organism: Artocarpus hirsutus (assembly GCA_946598075.1). Taxonomy (NCBI): domain Eukaryota; kingdom Viridiplantae; phylum Streptophyta; class Magnoliopsida; order Rosales; family Moraceae; genus Artocarpus; species Artocarpus hirsutus. Next base: position 62,291 of record CAMOHE010047355.1, read on the forward strand.
ATTAACCAGAGGGCTGATTTTTCTTTCGCTTTGTTTTCGGGTGGGGTGGCAAATGTATGCTACTCTCCTCAACATTTTTTTTCCTTGATAGACATCTAAGAGTGTCATTTTACTTGAGAAATGTTGTTTTTCACATCTTAACTATCTGGCTTTGATAATATTGCAGCCGAAATTAGTGGCCATTTCAAACTCCATAACATTTGCCAATCCAAAAGCACCTCTTTATCCACGCCTTGCTCTAGGGAAAGCTTGGGATGAAGTAATATCAAACTTCCTATACATATATTTGTTGGTTTCATGTGTACTTTTCTCATAAACATATGGTAATTTTGTTTCAGAAATTCAATTTTGCAGATGACAGTAACCTGGACAAGTGGATACAACATAGATGAGGCAGTTCCATTTGTTAAGTGGGGTCTCAAAGGTAAAACCAAAGTTCGATTCCCAGCTGGAACATTGACATATGATCGCACCAGCATGTGCGGTATGATCAACATTTTCTCAGATATACTAAACTTTTGTACATATATGTGTTGAGTGTATAGAGCTAGTATGCAGATCGATCTTAATGGGAACAAAGCTATCCCATTAGTATATGGAGATTTTCACAAGCGTGTTTTGGTTGCCGAAATTACGTATGTATTATTGGGCGTTGGTTTGGGAATTAGGTTAGAGAGAAATATTACAGTCTAAAAGATGTGAGGTGTGTAATTCTTTTACAATCTTCTTATCTATTATAATATAATACGCAGAAAATAGACGTACATGTAACTCTCACATTAGGGTCGAATCACTATAAATATTGTACATGTTTTGTTGGTTTTCTTTTATGTTTTTGATCTCATGTACTTTAGTAAGGATTAGGATGCTTAATCCGTATTTGAACATATGATGACGCTTTTATATTGTTGTTTAGGTGAACCTGCTAGAACGGTTGGCTGGCGTGATCCTGGTTTCTTTCACACTAGTTTCCTCAAAGGAATGTGGCCAAACTCTAAGTATGCTTTTAAAGAGTGATGGTTATTTAAATAATAAGTATTTTTTATATATTTCAGGTCCCTGACAATGTATCTTCTATTTCATGGTTAATTTGTCAGGTACACTTACAGACTGGGTCACCGTTTATTCAATGGTTCATACGTATGGAGCACAAAGACTTATTCTTTCAAATCCTCTCCATATCCTGGACAAGATTCTTTACAGCGGGTTATTGTATTCGGTGACATGGGAAAGGTAATGGGCATATAATTTACATTGTTTGTCCTTGTTGGTACAAAGAAAAAAGAAAAGTAAAGAGTTTGAGCCATATCTCATGCACTATTTCTCAATTGAAATGGAATTTCCTTGCACATTATGTTTATCTGTGCCTTAGGCGGAGCGTGATGGTTCGAATGAGCTTTCTGTCGAGCCAGGTTCACTTAACACCACAGACCAACTCATTAAGGACTTGAAAAACTATGACATAGTTTTCCATATTGGAGATTTGGCCTATGCAGATGGATACCTCTCGGAGTGGGACCAATTTACAGAGCAGATTGGGCCCATTGCATCAACTGTGCCCTATATGGTTGCAAGGTTTGTTTGTACAGATCAAATGATCATCCCACATTCTTAAATTTCCATCCTCACATTTATGTCAAATTAGCTACTTGGTTGTTGAGTCTTTTATGTGGTTGCTGAAGTGGTAATCATGAACGAGATTGGCCGGATTCGGGGTCCTTCTTTGACTGTGTGGACTCGGGTGGGGAATGTGGTGTTGTGGCTGAGACAATGTTTTATGTTCCAGCTGATAACCGAGCTAAGTTTTGGTAAATTTTTGAAATTGTTCCTTAAAATAACTACTCTGCATGTCACCTAAAAAAGTTCTTTTCCCCTCTTCATGGTAAGGATGTTAAATTCACCTATGTTGCCTAACAATTTTTTTCCCTTCAGGTACTCAGCAGATTATGGCATGTTTAAATTCTGCATCGCCGACAGCGAACATGACTGGAGGGCGGGAACAGAACAGTATAAGTGGATTGAGAAGTGCCTTGCATCAGCAGATAGACGGAAACAACCTTGGTTGATATTTGTTGCTCATCGCGTGCTCGGATATTCCCCTAACTTTTGGTATGGCAGGGAGGGCTCATTTGAAGAGCCCATGGGAAGGGATGACTTGCAGAAGCTTTGGCAGAAATACAAGGTTGACATTGCCTTCTTTGGCCATGTCCATAACTATGAAAGAATTTGCCCCATTTACCAGGTATGGAAAATGTTTTCTCATGCCTAAAAAGATAACAAGACTCATCTATGATCCTGAAATTAGTTCATAAACATATGCCTTGAGCTATGACTATAGGCATTGCAGAAAAAAAAAACTCCGGCATTATAAAAAGTACCATCGCAAAGGTAGTTGTAAGCATGATCTAGCGGAAAATCCATGTCTGACTCCATCTTGAAGGGTACGTTAGTTCAAAAAAGTAGCATCACAAATTGAACGCTCTTTGGAATTCTGTGATCTTCTCATAAATATAGCAAACACAAGCAACGAAAAAACAAAATCAAGGACAGGGAAGATAGGATTAGAGACAAAAATAATTGTTAATGCAACAAAAATATACCATCTTAGAAGCAAAACATATTGTATTACTGCTTATATTTTGACAAGCTATGCAACTTAAGAAATTCTTGTATTATCTTATCATGCTGGGATGTGGTGCCTTTTTGCAGAATCGATGTGTGAATGAAGAAAAATCCCAATACTCCGGCGTCGTGAATGGAACGATCCATGTTGTTGTTGGAGGCGGGGGACGCAGCTTGTCAGACCATAGCATACTGACTCCTTACTGGCGTCTGCACAGAGATTATGACTTTGGTTTTGTCAAGCTCACAGCATTCAACCACTCGTCACTCCTCTTCGAGTATAAGAAGAGCCGCGACGGCGAGGTCTATGATTCTTTCACCATTTATAGAGAGTACAAGGATGTCTTGGCTTGTGTCCATGGTAGCTGCGAAGCTACCACTTTGGCAACTTAGGAGTCCTCTCTCTCTCTCTCAGCACAATGATCATGTTGTCATAAAATGATCTCTAGCAGATATGTTCTATAATTAGCTGTTATGAATGCTACGTCTAATAATTTTTAGTGAAAAAAACTATGTTTATTTTCCTTTGATAATCTATTTTCGCAAGGGATGAGCAAAAGTTAATGATTAATTGTTATAAATTTTTAGGAAAGTACAAATAAAATATGTGGGGACCATAATCTGAAGAATTATCTATTAGACCATCCTACAAAGATTTTATTGGAAAAACCAAAAAAAAACAATGTTTGGTGGGAATAAAGAAGAGTAAATATGGATGGATAGATTTGGAAGCACGAAAAACGCGTAGGATACAGCAGGTTACAGTAACCCTTTATGTTTTTTAGTAAGATGAAGGAGTAAAAAGTATGGATGCGTTTTTTTGTAACTAATTAATATACTATTTTTTTCCATTTGTTGATAATAATTATTTTTGGTAAGTACTCTTTTTTTTTCTTTAAAATAACGAGCTCTATTTTTAAAAAAACTCATGTACTCTTGTGTCTATATACTACTTTTATCTCTCTTATTATGCAAATTGCTCAAAAAAAACCCCATGTGATTTGCACGCCTCCCCTACGCATGCAAGAGAGAGCCTCTCCGCTTACATGCTTACCACTTAATAAAAAGGGAAAACTCTTATAACGACCATCGGACTTTAATTTTTTTCTTACGTGAGACAATCAGCTTTCACTACAGTTTTTCCATTTTCAATTATGCATTTTGGGTGTCAATTTTTTATTCATCTATGCATTTTTTAGCATACAAATATACCATTTCAATCACCTCATTGAGGAGCACAAATTTCCACCTTGGCCCATCATTAACATATACATACACACACACACACACACACACACATGGCATCCTAATCAAAATTGAGCCACAAAATGGTACTTGAAAATGGGTTTTCTAAGCCTTTTTTCGACAATTTTGTTGGAAAAAAATTCTCAAAATTGGAGGGTCAAATATGAGAGGCATGCGCCATAAGAGAAAACCTCAACAATTTTTCAAAAATGGAAAGAAAAAGAAGCCTGAGATAGAATTTGAAAAACTAATTTAATGTGACAGTCTGCCTTTTTGGGTAGTCACTTGACTTTCTTAAACATCATTATTTAAATATTAATCTTACTTACTTTGTAAGAAAATACTAGAAATTTTTTTTTCCTTTTAACATACTTACAAACTGTTATGACCTCTGTCGTCATTCAAGTTGAGAGATTGCTCAACATTTGACTTTAAACCTTTTTCAAATCGTTTCTTAAAACTTATTAAAAAAATTTATTGAATCGTTAATTAAAACTTAAGTTTATAAGAAAATAAAATATTTGATAAATATGTCGTAAAACTTTAAAAACATTTCTTAAAATTGTGACTTTCTTAAAATTTTGAAAACACTATATTAAATAGTGGAAAACCTTTTCTTTGAGTAGCGGAAGCAAACTGTGGTGGTATTTATACCCAAATCTTCAAATCTGTCCTCCGCAACACTAGCTCTTCTAACAAGTCTTACTGGTCACCTATAAAACTATCTACAGCATGAAGAAACTTTTAATGAGCTTTCACTCAATAAGTTCAAACAAAATCTCACAGATCATTTAAACCTACTTGGAAAAGTTTTCTCATAAAAACCTTTATCTTAAAACGTTTTTCATAAACATTTCTCAAAAGGTTTTTTATAAACGTTTTTCATAAACATTTCTAAAAACATTTTTCGTAAAATGTGATTTATGAACCTTTTTCTTTTTTTTTTTTTAACATGAAAATGTTTTTTATAAACATTTAACATAAAACATTCTTCAGAATATTTTTCATAGCATATAAATATTTCATAACAAGAAAAACAAGCAAAATCAAAATGTAGGTTTTCATTTATGCTCAATTATGAACTTTCAATTATGAGCGTCTTATAAATATCATTTTCTTACTTTAACTTTCTATCTTTGTTTTATCTTACTTTAGTGTTCGTACCAACATCATTAATCATGAGATCATAAATATAATACTTTTCTTGTAGAAGACTTGAGACCATCGAACATCGAGGTCATGTATCTTACATCAAGGAGGTCAAACTTTAACTTTACTTATGTACCTCCAATCAAGGAGGCTAGAATAACACCTTCTTTTTATCTTTGCTTTACCTTTTTTTTTTTTAATGTTATTGAGCTTATCAAATGCTAGCATATTATATGCAAACACATTTGCAAAGCATAATTGTTTTCTTTGAAACTTATTGCATAACAAATGCAACATAAAACTTATAACTTAAACTGTAAAGCATTATACATTAACAAAATGCAAACATATTTTAAACGTAATTATTACAATTACATTGCAAACTTGTACTTGATCTTCAAAAACTTTATGCATAGTAAATACAATCATGCTTTAAAAAAAAATACATTGCAAATCATCATTTAAACTCTAAAACCTTTTGCATAACAAATGCAAACATCTTTTAAATCAACTTGTTTAACAATTACAAACACCTTTACAAACATATACATGAAGATTTAAACATCATTTACTTCATGCTATAGGTGAGGTTCAAAACTTACATGGACTTAGCTCTAACGTTCTCAATTTCATTCCTGTCTGATTCATTTTTCTTCTATTAATCGGCTTCTATGTCCTGATCATATGACAGCCGACTCATTAATTAACTTTCTTTTTATCGATCCACGCGATTGAAAATAAAAGTAAACATTAACTATTCTTTCCTTTTAACTTGATTTGTATCTTAGCGGTTTATCTTTCTTTACTTTGTACCCCGTTGCTTTTAACTTTGTAACCCACCAGGTTACCGTACTTTTTACTTAACTCCGTGTAATGACCGAGAAAATTTCATTAATAAAACCTAATATTTAATTAGGTTTAATTAATGAATTTACTTTTAAAAAAATGTGATTTTTGTAAAAGTTGTAATTTTTGTACAAAATTACGATAAAGTATGAATAAACGGCATTGATTGCATATTTTATGGCAAATGTGATGTAATGTTGGATATAGTAAAATATATATTTTATGAGTTGAATTACTTAAAAATTTGTAAATAGTATCCATAAAATGAATTTTATATCACAATTAATTGTAAAATTGTGATATAAATGAACGAATGATTAGAACATAAATGGGACACGGAGGTTATCCAAACCCTAACTTGGGGTAGAGAGGAGACCGAAGCAGTATAAGAATACTGCTAAGTGATAACGCAGATACAAAAAATGTTATAATTGGCCTCCGAAATTGAATGAAAAGTAAGTTAAATATTTTTATACAGTCTAAGGATAGAAAATATACTGATTTGACCACGACAGTATAAGAAAATACAGCGTGACAAAAATTACATTGTGTAAATATTTAGCCCAATAAAGTGGACACTTGTTAGTTTGTAATTGGGCCACCAAGCCCTAAAAGGTGGCCCAATCAAGTGAGGACACCTAGTGGTATACTCATGGGTTACCATGAGTCACCAAATGGGATAAGAATGCATTTAATGCATGGTTATCACAAAATTTTTTCCCTTTCTTCTTTCCCAAGTTCAGCAGCCATTGAAGGAAGCTTTCAAAAAATTTTCTCAACCCCAAACTTTCCAAAAACAACCCCAAAACAATTTTAGAAGCAAATCCAAGGATTTTCACAAGATTTAAGGTGAAATTCTAAACTTTTTATTGAGTTTTCAAGGGGTTTTTCATGGGTTGAAAGGGGAATATTAACCCATGGCATTTTTGCATGAAAAGGGAGTTTGGAAGGTAGATCAAAAGGGATTTCAAGGCTAGAAATCAAAAGGAGGTCATTTTGGTAAGTTTTGGTATTCAAAGTTTTGAAATTTAAGGAATTTTGTTTGGATTTTTGTTTTCTCAAGTCCATATGAGTTCTTGAGCTTATGGTTGATGGAATTATATATGAATGTGATGAATGACCTGTTTAGATCGTGAAATTTTTATTTATGATGCAAAATCATAGTTTTGCATCAAATGATATTTTTGCAATTTTAAGGTTAGACTTTGCAAAAATGGAGTTTGAGCATGAGAATGATTTGAGTTAGGCATAGAATGGTCTCTGCAGGGGTATATTTGAAAGTTTGAAGAGGATTTTGATAAAAACGTCCTAGGGACTAAACTGAAAGAAAATTTCTTTTCTCGACAGATTTGAAAAAAGGCCAAAAACACCCCTGTACAGTGAGATTTTGAGAAAAGTTAAAACACAGAAATTGTAGATCTCGATGAAACTGTTAGGTATTTTAAATGGTTCATCGAAAAACTCAACCGTTTGTGAGTTTTTGAATTTTCAAGAATATGTTAAAAGTGAAAAAGTGTTAGAATGGTAAAAACGTCATTTTTCAAAATGATTCAAGGTGTGTTACTTTGAGCAAAAATTTTTCTTATAAAAAATAGGAATTTTTTATGTAAAGAGAAAATTTTAGCCCCAGGGGCAAAATTGTCACAATTTTCAGTTTAGGGGCTAAACCGTAAAGTTTTATAAAAAAGGAGCTTAAGTAAGAAATGAAGTGATACGAGCCACTAGGACATTATTCTTAATTTAATAAGTGGCTATTGATGTTAAAATAACAAAATCGAGCTCGGATCGATCAATAAGGCACGGAGGACAAAATCGTCATTTTTGTCCGAATAACCCGAGTAGCTCTAATAAGGTCACAGATAGGAAAAGAAAGTGATTAGAAAGATTTATACCCTTTGTAAGTAACGATAGGGTAGAATTAGAAAGAAATAAGGAAATCAATATTTGTAGAGTTGTGTACAGTTATACAACTCGAACAATTAAGTAACGAACGTTTTGTAATGAAACGTATTGGTATTGGCTAATAATTTTGTAATTGACCAACAGGATCCTAGGAGTCTAAGAGACCGAAGATCGAAGTTGATTTTTACAGTGCTTGAAAGCAAGTAAGTACCCTTCTCACCTACAATATGAAATGGTAGGTGTAGAATGCATGAATATGCATATTAGGGTATATATTATAAAACTTGTATGTTGTCATGAAATGAATATCTAAGAGGTATAGAATCGGTGCCTGTGTGTATACGAATAGAATACCTAAGTATATAACATGTTATGTATTGTTATGTATAAGATATTGTGTATCAGTGTATACAATAATGAATGCGTGTATGTGTATGAAGTAGGTACTTGTGTGTACTCTGCTATGCATACGAACTCATATATCATGGATAACATATGATTATCATTTCATGCCTAGTATGACAACCACATTAAATGAATTGGTAAAAAGTCACCAGAAGTTAAGAAAAGTGTCGTACCGTCTCCCGAAGTAAGAGGAATTTAAAGGATAAAATATGGTTACGGTGTTACGTAGACCTAAATGATATTGCGCAATGGTACGAACACTTGGGCCCTAATGAAAGATAAGAAATGATGAAGATAAGGAAAGTTCATAAGAAAGCATAATTGAATCATGCATCCAATTGATTGTCCATGTGGGATTTATGGGACTTACTGGGCGTTAGCTCATTAAGTTTTTCATGCTATAGGTATTTCGACAAGAAGGTCAGAATAAAATGTAACGATGAGCTGGCGGACGGATAATGTGTGCAGATTAGGTATGGAGTCCACTACTAAATGTTTTCGCTGTGCATATTATAAGTTATTTTGAAAAGGAATGTTTGAACAGGAAAATGTTATAAAAGTAAGAATGTTTATGTAAAAATAAGTGTGAGAAAGTATTTTGGGAGTTACCAAATTTATTGTAAAGTAAAGTATTTATTTCAGTTTCAAAAAAAAAATTTCCTAAATTTTTGCCCCTAAGTATATAAGGAAAAGTTTCATCACAGCCCGAAAAGGCGGGTTGTGACACTCCGTAACCTATTGGCTTATCACTCTTTTTACTTAGATCTATAACCCATCAGGTTACATTTTTTCTTTATTTAACTTTGTACATTCTAAATTTATACTGACAGTATTTTTCTTATACTGTCGATATATTTTCTATACTGCTACAGCATTCTTTATTTATCTATATTCTCCAAACAGTATTATTCCTATACTGCTTTAACTTACATAGTCTAATTTTTGTACTGCTAAACCTTAAACAGTCCAAGTCCTACACTGTGTTACTTTTATAGTGTAATTTTTACATTGCATAATTTTATCAGTGTACTTCTTTACACTGTATTATTCTAATATTGTATAATTTTTCATATTATTATACAGTATTTTTCTCCTTAAACTGTATTTTAATCTTATATTATCCTTAACTTATTGCATTTTTAATGTATTGAAAATGCTCAAGTGTTACATTTAATTACTCAAACTTGTAAGACCTTGAAACAATTGGATCATACAAAAGTTAAACCATTCACTTTAAATAACAAAGAGTAGTTGGCACAATCCTAGAACGAAGTTCTAGGAAACTCCGAAAAGTTTGTTTGAATGAGTTACATTTATGTGTGGTCAATAATAGTATTTGTATGTTTGGGCAAAAAAGAAGGAGGTATTTTTCACACACCAACACGTGGGCGAAAGTGCACATTTTGGAGTTAAATGGACATTATATATAGTTTTGGGTGGATTTTAAAAAACAACAAAAAGTTTTACCCAAATTATGAAAAGAATAGTGCAGGAGATATTTAACAATTTTCCAAGTTCAAAAGAGTAGGACACAATGAGTAATACATACCTGACTTCTACTATTAAGGTTTAGATTCAAGAATTTGAATTCTCTCTAAAGTCATAGAGAGAGAGAGAGAGAGAGAGAGAGGTTTTACATCACATTGCAACAAGTGCCCATATTTAAGAAGTGTAATACATAAAAGCTTTATATCATAGTAATTTTTTTGTATTTTACTGTAACTGTTGTGAGCTTTACATTATAACTAATGAGTTAAAACTGAAGTGCTAAACACCCTATCAATCTATCCCTCAAGACTTGAAATAAGCTAGTAGATGAATTTTGTAATTCAATGTAGCATAGATACATATAAATGAATATATAAATATATATGTGTATATGTATATATCCTATAAACTATTAAGATTATGGCACGTGCTGGAATCCATCAACTACTCTTAACGCAATATAATATTAACTATTAACTAGACTATTAATCAAAGTCAGTTTAATAGGTAAGAAGAAAATTATTTATTTATTTTTTAGTCGTACATAAATATACATGTCTAACATGTAGGAATGCAAATCATTAAATTATTTTTCAGTTTCATCAACGTTGAGGGAATGCTCAGATACCCTTCCTGAGGAGCTCACCTTGGAATGCTGACCACCACTGCTCAAGCAAACCTCAAATGGCTTCCTCGCTGATTGGCACACTTTTTTTAGGTGGTCCCTGGTGCCTCCTTCAACCATCAATCGAGGCATCAACCTTATCAGGAAGAACATGTGCTCTAATCGGGTCGTTATAGCTCAAAGCTAGATATTAACCCATTCAAAAAGGCACAACATGGCCCCATTATAGCCCTTAGATGAAAATCTACCATTTACTTGAGATCATAACACATGTCATCTGTTACCATGACACCACTGTACGGTGTATCCGGGTCACCAAGCGGATCTGTCCTACACCCAGTCCATATGAGGCCCTATAAATAAAAGCATAAACTCAACCCTCAAGGTAAGTGGACTCTCTCATACCTACCCCTAGTTTCCCTTTTGGCCGAACAAGTATTTGACTTGAGTGTCAGAGAGCCCTTAATCGGCACCACACTAGTGTTACACCCACCAATTTTTATGTAACGGATATTGTTAGATAAGTAACGATGTTAAGTATTTTCTACTTATAATATTAAGCTATTGACTATTTTATTTTGAGTTTTATGATAGGTGACAGTCACGTGGAATTAATGTGCTCAAGGTGTTCATATCATTGATGTTGTATATGAGATAATTACTTAGTAATTAATTAATGTTTTGTTATTTAAGTGTATGCAGCAGTTCGGCAGGCTGATTCTTCAAGTTCGGCAGGCCATATTGACCTTTACGAAACGATAGGTCGATGGATTTAATCGGCAAGCCGAACCTTATGACTTAGGCAGGCTGAAATGGACTATCGGTAGGCCGAATACTGTTGACGAGCAATCAGCAAAAACTCTCCAAAATCATGGAATTGATGAATATCATGATTGGCTGTATAATTTTGAGTGATTAGCATATTTTTCTCCCTCCTTATTTGTTGTGGGAAAGATGGTTGACTTATATACTTATTTTATGATGATTTGGAAAATTGATAAGGTTTCCTATTTTTAAAAAATGAAAATTGGGTAAGAAAAACAAATCAATTGACTTTCCCTTTTTCATTCCCTACCAAACACGTGATTATCCTTTAGCATTTTTAGCAAATTTTTGATATTATAGAGGGTGACCTATCTCTTTCATTTTTATTTTTCCTCTCATTCACGTACATTACACTCTCTTTTTTTTCCTTTCTCTCAGTTCTTCTTTCTCTTTTCTTCATGTTTCACCTTCTCTTCTCTCCTTAATTTTTGTTGCAAATATTTGAATAAAATATTGGTTTTTTTCTTGGGTGAATTCAAAGAAAAATTGAGAAGAATTTGTTTTAAGGTAAGAATTTGTTCTCGATTTATTTCTAAAATGTATTTTTCCCTTTTACTCCAACTATTCTATTTTTGTCTAGAAATTTCCATTTGCAATCAAATTTTAGTATGATGTTTATGTATGTGTAATCAAATTTTAGTATGATGTTTATGTATGTGTAATGTGCTATCCCTCAACATTTTACGCTATTTGGATTTTTCTACGCTAAGATATGAATTTTCTTCTCTCTGTCACTCACTATTTTTATGATTGTTGATTGGTATGTTACACAAATGTACAATCTTTGTTCTAGGGGCAAATATGTTTCAATTTTTACAAAATTTGGTAGAAAGGTTCATAGATATGTAAGGTTTTAAACTGGAAAGTTTTCTAGTAATATTATGTATATTTTATGAGATATTGAATTTTATTTGAACTAGGTTCTTATGGCTGTGAAATTGTAAATTTTAGACTTCTTGGTTCTATGACTATTATTATGGTTAAATGAATTTGTTTGGCAACAAACCTTTTTCTGATATTGTCTTTATGTGTATATAAAGTGTCATAAAAATTTTAGAGTTAAAGTAATTTTATGTTATTTGTTTGAAAATATTTACCAAAGGATGCTCACTGCCTAATATGCTTGAAGTTATTTTTTTTGTCTTTGACTTATAGTGCATGTTTTGGACTGTTTTGAATTTATTTAAAGGTGATTTTGGATATGATGTGGTTTTAGGTGTCTATTATATGTAATATTTTTATGGAATTATGTTATGGTATAGATAATTGATTTTATAGACTTTAGTTAAGGTTGTTCACTGCCCAACTATTGCTGGCAGTTTTGATGCTATGAAGTGTGTGACTTGTTTTGGTTACCAATAGAATTTTTATGACCAATGAAAAATCAAAATAATATGTTTGTGTTAGCTTTGTTTCTTTAGAGTCTAATGCTTTAATTGTGTGTGATTTCTAAGGTTTTGAATTATGATTGCATAAGGTCAGGCAGGTAGTAGTATTGCATTTTTGCATGAGTACTTATAAATTGGTAAAACATATTAGTGTTCATGTATTTCTTGAAATGGAGGTGTGAATAATGTATTATAGTATTGGATGATTGCTTGAATATAGATAAATGTTAATTTTATTTTAAATGAATGTATAACATGAACACACTAAGGAGTGAGCACATTAAGACCACGGCGACGTCATCTTCAATTAAGGTTTAGTAAGCTTAACAGGTAAGTATATTCTCACCTACAACATGATATGGTTTGTGAAAAGTTTGAAGTTTATGTTCATGAAGATTCCTATGATGATTCTACGACGGTTTTATTTAATGTATTATTATGAAAGTTTGATGTACGAAAAGCTATGCATGCTTTGATGATGACATATTCAAAGGTATAAAAGTGTATATATATATATATATATGTATGTATATATGTAGCACCTAAATAAGTGTTGCACACCCATGTTTATGTTATGGTTATGTTATGATGCCAAGTTTGGTTTGGGATTAGCTACCCTTCTCCTCTCATGATAGCGCGCCTATGATGATGATAATGGTGCAACACTTGGCCCCTAAAGATAAAATGAACAAAGTTTTAATGTGGTTAATGTTAATAAAAGATATGTTCTATATGAAATTGTTCCTAGTACACTATTATGATGATGTTGATTATGGAAATGATGTTTCATAAAGATATTCATAAAATGTTTTACGTTGTGAGATATGAAATGTACTTACTAAGCTTTTGCTTACTCAGTTTTACATCATGTTGCAGATAACGGTAAAAGAACTATGGAATAGGTGGAAGGAAAAAGACGGGCGTGTGAGCAAAGAACAATGAATTGAAAATGGAAGAACGCCAATGAAGAAATTTAAAGTTATAAACTATGTTTTACTTTCATAGTATGTTTTATTATCTGAGTATGTTTATTTAAAGAGTTTTAAAGATTTAAACTATGTTTTTATAACTTTATATGATTATTATTTATCCTTCCACACTTTGAAATATTGAGACTTATTTTAAAATTAAATTTTGTTTTTAACAGTAAATCAGCCTGCCGATCATTATTAGTTGGTGTGCTGGTGTTGGTATTGGCCTGCCAATCTTAGTGATTTTAAATTTACTGAGCCTCAAACGGCCTGCCGGTGGTTAAAGTTTAGACTACCGATCAAGTTTGACCTGCCAAAGTCTGAAGTTTGGCCTACCAAACTATGTAAGCAGATTTTAAAAGTTATGTTGATTTTTATTTAAATTATGGTTTTATTGTTTTGGTGTTGATAAGCTATTTAAAGAATATTTATAATCAAGTAATTTATTAAATGTTAAAAAAATTTATGCATAGATCCTAGGATATATTTTCAAATTATATTTTCATTTAAATAGTTTATCTTAAATAATGGTAAAAAGAATGAATGTAACGACATTTGTGACATCCTTAAAGGAACGTTACAACTGGTGCCCTCTTGACGTCTGAAGCGTTCCCTCTTCTCGCGTGTACCCCTGGGAAGTTGAGACAAGTAGGGCGGGTAGTTTGACCACCATGCGCAGCTGCGTGTGGTTTTGACCAACAATGAGGCATCAATATTTTTGGTGCTAGAAGGAGGGCACCACGTCTTAACAACATTTCTATAAATAATGTGATAAGAGGATAAACTTGGGATGAAGCTCCCTGACAAAAAGGATTGGGGAACTGCCAAAACTGGAACCTAGGCAGACCTCACAGTAAATCCTGAGCAGCCTAGTCCTGATCAGGTGGATAGGCCAATGTAGGTGAAGCAACTCCAGCTATCGAGGACCCAATATGAGAACTAACCACGACAGTACATCTTCTTACGAAGCAAATGGCAGAACAACAAGCATGATAACACCCACCCCAAGAACTCTTTTCGCTAGCTCGAGAAAACCTAGCAGGTAGTCAAGTAGGGCCGAGGGACAGGTCCCATAATAAAGGAGACCCCGAGCATGTAGAACCCAAGCGTCAAAGAATGCCTCTTGAAGCAACTGCATAATTTATAGTGGTCAACTTGGAGCCTAAGGTGGCCTTGATCGCTCCCCATAAGGTTCCTAGAATTCAGTCTTTGATAGGCTTAGGAATTAGAGTGTTTGCCTCGCTAGAGACCGATTAGAAGCTTAAGACAATGACTAGGTAGAATGTAGAGTGCCCTACTGGGTTAAGCTACCTGAGGATACTAATAGCTGACAACTACTAACCTACAGTGACAGATCGACCAGGTCAGAAGTAGCCAGTATGGGGTAGATGAGATTGGCATGACTGACCCATCCTTACCAATGTGATCATGAAGGCTCCTAAGCCAAACAAGTTCAAGGTGCCTCAGATAAAAGTGTGTGGCAAAATAACATACGCCAATGAGCACTTAGAACTCTACAGAGGCCATATGATGCTGAAGAACACCAGTGGCATAGCAATATGCAGACATTCTAGTTTACATTGATAAGCTCTGCTCGTCAGTGATTCAAACGCATTAAGCCATGCATAATGAACTTTTTTTGGCAACTCTTTGAAGCATTTTCAACAGCCTTAGCCCCATCAAGATCGAGAAAGAAGGAAGTTATCCATCTATATGTTGTGAAGCAAAGGGACAAAGAAGTGAGAGATTATACCAACCGCTTCCTTCGAGCAACTTTGGAGGTGAGGCATGTCGAAGATGAGACACTTGAACATGCCTTTCGTGAAGGGTTGTGAGATAAAGGCATGCTCTATGCACTTATTCTAGAACAACCAAGCAACTTCTCCTAAATGTTCGCTTATGCTTAGAAGCATGCAGATGCTTCGGACTATATAAAGAGTCATCGAGAAGGAAAAGGAAGCAAAAAAGGAAAGAAGAACAAGAAGGATTTACTCGATTAGGGCATAGCCAACCAACGCAAGAAGCCAAAAACTAATAAACTGAAGGTTCCCATCAAAAAGTTTTAAAGCTACACGCCTCTGGTTGCCATAATAGATGAGGTGTTAAATTAGTTGAGTAACGGCAACTTGTTGGTAGACCCACTTCCTTTGAAAGGAATCGAGGAAAAAGGGATCGGAACAAGTACTGCAATTTCTATAAGGTGGGCACACTACGTGGGACTACATTTAGTTGAAAAATCAAATTAAGAAACTTGTCGAAGATAGGCACTGTAGGGAATTTGTAGAACAGATCCTT
Source organism: Artocarpus hirsutus (assembly GCA_946598075.1). Classification (NCBI taxonomy): domain Eukaryota; kingdom Viridiplantae; phylum Streptophyta; class Magnoliopsida; order Rosales; family Moraceae; genus Artocarpus; species Artocarpus hirsutus. The sequence goes on from CAMOHE010047355.1 coordinate 78,052, forward strand.
AGCCTTAGGAACAATGGGAGGAGGAATAACCAACCTCCTAGGGAAAGCCAGCTACGGATACTAAACACTAATGGTATAAATGCCTCGGATCTACCGATCATTGTGCATACAATCTTTGGTAGGCTAGATACTGGGGACACTGCCGGTGGTCGGCAAGCCTACGTCTGAGAAGCCCGCCTGATCGAAATAGGGGACCTAATGAACATATCCAAGCACATCAACAAGATATATAGGCTTATCTATCCACACAACGACACTTTAGTATGTGACAACTATTCAAGATAAACAGGCTGATAGACAACAATAGCTTAGTAGACATCCCATTCAAGTAGGCTTTTGACAAGCTGACAATAAGTAAAGTGGTACTCGTCCTGGTGCAAACCTCTTTGTATGGTTTCTCAGGAGAATACGTCAAAGTAGTGGGGAAGATTTGCTTCTGAATCACCTTTGACGAACACCGTGCTTGGACTACTCGACTTGTTAAATTTTTAGTGGTGGATAACCCGTTTCAATACAACATCATCATCGGGAGACCTAACTTTAAGGCCTTGAAAGCCATGGTATCCACCTACCATCTAGCTCTAAAATTTCCCACTAAGGACAAAGTTGGTGTAGTGAGATCAAAGTAGAAGGACCTCCAAGAGTGCTATGTAAAGGCAATCAAGGAAGCATCGGCATGGCAAATAAGTATCTTGGCTATTTATAAAGTAGACGAGATGGAATTTCTCGTCGAGGAGGGAATAAAGATGCTGTTTAACCTTGACCCACGGCTCCCCGAGGAGGAAGTTCGAGCTTTGCTAGTGGAAGACCTCATCCCATTCCACCTGCATCCCAAGCATCTAGACCGAATGGTTATGATCAGGTCTTAGCTAAAGCTTAGGATCTAAGTAGACCTAGAGAAATTCCTAATGGAATATTAAGATGTCTTCACCTAGTCGCATGAGGACATGCTTGGGATAGACCCGAACATCATCAGCTATTATCTGAACATTGACCTATAAGTCTGTCATTTAGAAGAGGAGAGCCTTCAACTCGAACAGATATGCTACCATCAATGAAGACGTCAAGAAGTTGCTCGAGGTTAGGTTCATCCGTGAGTTCACCTATGCTGAATGGCTGGCAAATATGGTCTTGGTCAAGAAAGCCAACGAGAAGTAGTGAGTCTACATCGAATTTACTAACTTAAATAAAGCTTGCCCAAAGGACTGCCTCCCCTTACCTCAGATAGACTAGTTAGTAAATGCAATCGTTGACCACAAATTGCTCAGCTTCATGAACGCATGCTCCGGGTACAACTAGATTAGAATGGCCAAGGAGGACTAAATTAAGACCGCCTTCACCATCGACCAAGGGTTGATCTGTTATGTTGTAATGTCATTCGGGCTAAAGAATGTCGGGGTAACATATTAGCATCTAATGAACAAGATGTTTGTTTGGCAGATCGAAAAAACTATGGAGGTATATGTGGAGGACATGCTCGTGAAGTTGGTCTAAGTAGCCAATTTCTAAGATAGTTTCAACGTTCTCCACGAGTACAAGATGAAGCTCAACATGACCAAGTTATGTTCGAGATAGAGTCTAGGAAGTTGCTCGGTTTTATGGTTAATCACCATGGAATCGAAGCGAACCCCGCCAAAGCCTGGGTAGTACTAGACATGCACTAACCCCACACTATCAAGGAAGTCCAACAGCTCACCAGGATAATCACTATCCTGTTAAGATTTGTCTCTCAATCTACTGACAAGTGCCATCCTTTTTTCCAAGCATTTAAGGGGCGGGTTAAGTGGAGCAAAGAGCATGAAGAAGCATTTTAGGGCCTTAAGAGGTACTTAGCATTACCTCTGCTTCTGTCTAAACCTCTACCGAGAGAAATACTTTATGCCTATTTGGTAGTGTCCAAGAAAGCAGTCAACTAGGTCTTGGTCTAGGAGGAAGAAAAAATTCAAAAGCTTGTCTACTACACTATCAAAGCCTTTCAAGGAGCCAAGGAAAAGTATCCACCATTGGAAAAGCTTGCATTGGCCCTTATCATCTCTGCCTAAAAGCTTTAGCCATACTTTCGAGGGCATGTTATCTGAGTCTTGACCAACTACACTTTGTGCCAAGTCCTCCAAAACCCAAAAATTTCAAGTCAGACAGTCAAGTGGTTGGTTGAACTTGGAGCTTTTGAAATTCATTTTGTATTGCAAATGGCCATCAAGGCGCAAGCTCTGGCTGACTTTGTAGCCTAGTTCACAGAAGCCGACCAGACTAACTCTTCAGCTAAAAAAGCACCTATAAAAACCCTGACCCTACCAGCAGCAATACCAATGGGTATGAGCTTGAGCAGAAACTATTCATGGATGGATACTTTAGTATGAACGGGTTAGGATCGGGGCTCATCCTCGTTAGCCTGGATGACTACAAAGATAGTTACGTGATTCAGTTTGACTTCAAGGCCTTTAACAAAGAGACCGAATATAAGGCACTAATAGCCGGCCTTGGAATTATGTGGAAGCTCGAAGTGGATCACATCTGTGTCCATAGCGATTTTATGCTCATGTTCCAACAAGTGATTGGAGGATTCCAAGCCCGAGAAGAACGCATGGTAGCATATTTGAAGAAAGTCAAAACCATGCTTGAGCAATTCAAGAGTTTTTCAGTTGTGTAAATCCGTAGAGCTAAGAATGCCGAAGTTGACATACTCACTTGACTAGCTTCAGGCCTCAAAGACGGCAACATGACATCGATACTCATTGAAAAGTTGACCAAGCCGAGCATTCAAAGAGCAGACAATATTGATGAAGCAGTTGAACAAACTGGAACTTCAATAGACCCAATCATCTGATACCTGATCATAGCTAAACTTCCTAGGGACCAAGAAGAGGCTCGGCACGTTCGTAATAACTCAGCCCAGTATTGAATGATCGAGGAAAGACTTTACCAACGTGGCTATATAACACCTTACCAGAGGTGTATCGGACCAACAAAAGCTAAATGCCTCATGGAGGAAATCCAAGGTGGAATATGCGACAACCACGTGGCTGGACAATCTCTATCCCTCAAGTGTGTTTGTCAAGGGTACTATAGCCGACCATAGATCAAGATTGCAAGGATTTTGCTCACAAGCGCTTTAACTACCAATAGTTTGCTCAAATGCCTAAACATCATCCCAAGCACTCAATTCAGTCATGTATGCTTGGCCATTCGTCAAATGGGCTATCGATCTAATAGGATCTCTTCTTGTGGCCCGGTTATAATTCAAGTATTACATCATGGCCATTGACTACCTCACTAAGTGGATGGAGGTTAAGCCTTATACCTAGATCATCGAGGCCAAGTGCACGGTTTCATTTGGAAGAACATAATCTGTCGATACAATATCCCATACACTATAGTTACTGATAACACCAAGCAATTTGGGGCAACAAACTTCCTGAGGATGTGTGGATAGCTCGGCATCAAGAAAGTTTTTACTTCACTAGGATACTTGCAGAGCAACAGGTAGAATGAGGCCGTCAATAATACCATCAAAGATAACCTGAAGAAAAAATTAGAGGGCCTCAAAGATGCTTAGATCGATGAGCTTTTGAAGGCCCTTAAGGCGTACCAGATAACTACTTGAACTGCAACGAGAGAGACCTCTTTCTCCTTAGTGTATGGTATTGAAGCAATAATCTCAACCGAGGTTGGCTTGCCGAGCTATAGGTTCGGGCACTATGACGAGCAAAAGAATGTCCAGCACATTATGGCTGAGCTAGATTTAGTGGAAGAAAAATGAGATACCGCCTATATCCGGACCGCTTCTTAGAACCAGGTTGTGGCTCTATACTACAACAAGCGGGTCCAGTCGAGAAACTTCAAAGTGTATCTGGTCTTGAAGAAAGTCCTTGTCCAAAAGCCTAGGATCGGATCTTTTGGGCCTAGGTGGGATGGACCATTCAAAATGAACGGCATCGTCTAGGCAAAAACATACAAAGTTGCTGATATTGAAGGTAACATGTTTGCCTGCCCATGGAATGCCGAGCATTTAAAGAGATTCTATTACTGTCCTGAGAACCAGATTCCTTTTTTAACATCTGGTTCTAATAGGTATTCTTTTTGTAAAAGCCTCTGTAAAGATCTACCGACCAAGGTAGTACATAAAAAATGTATATTAAATAGACATCAATGAACGAATACACTTAAGAATCCTTTCTCCTAAAGGATTGAGACAATGATACGAGCTAGCAGCTCGAACTCGGACCATTTAACTCCCACTTTGACTAGAGGGTTGGTCGGTGTAAAGCCCGACCAAAGGCAAACTTGGGATACAAGTTTGCCGATTCAACAAAAGTGTGAACTATCCAACCTGGGAACAAACTTCCAACCATAACCACACTTGCCGAATTCCTAAAGGATTTCACCGAAGGACATCATAGATACCCTGAACCGAGCAGAATACACCTAAAAAACCAAACAAACTAATCCAGACAACTCAACACTAAGAAAATTCAAATATTGTATAAATAAATGTCTAAAGGATGTAAAATAACTGGGTACCTCTCATACTCGGGCACACAAAAATTAAGCAACATAACAAAACAAACAAAAAGACCCCTAAGCATCGAGCCAAATAATTACAATCTATGTAATTCACATGCTTATGTAATAGTACTTTACTTAAATTCATAATTCTTGTCTATATCATGACGTAAAAAGAAGAAAAAAGAAAAACTATAATTATCATCAATTATATATGTATTATAGTTCTTACTATAAGATGATTAATGTTTTTTTCCGAATAATGTGTGGATAACTTGGTGTTTTTGATGATTAGTGAGATATGAGAAATATTATAGATTGATGTAGATAATTTGATGAATGACAAATAAACTTTTTGATATATTTGATTTTCTTTTCAGGAATGTAATATATTTTTATTTTTGTCATATATAAACCAAATTTTTTATGTATTTGATTTTCTTTTTGGGAATTTAGTATATGTTAAGAATTGAGACAATAAGAAAATGGTGATGTGGCATGCTGACTGGATTTAGGTTAGCCAATGGAATTGTTACAATTAGTAGTGCTAGGTATTAGTGAGGAATAAGGAATTACAGACTTGTAATTGGAAAGAGTTAGTTGTATAAATGAATTGTCAGAAAAAAAAAAAAAAAAAAAGACGGTGTGCGTTTGGCTATTCAAGGAAAAACAGAGAGAGAGCAGAAATAGAGAGAATGGGGACAGGGGTGGTCTGGTAAAGAGAGAGAACAATAAGAGGGAAAAAATCCTCATTGTAGTTTTCTTGTGCAAAGATCAATAAAGGCTGTTCCATTTTTCGGTGGTGCTCAAGGCTTGAAGAGACCACGCCAATATTGTCATCTTAGTGATTCTTGTATTCTTCTTGTGCTGAATTTGATTCCTTGAATTTTTCATCAGTATATTTTTATTTTTGTTATAGATATGTGGTGCAAAGAAAAAATTGAAAATGGCTTTGGGACTAATAGAGTACTAACAAATATTAAGTTGCAAAGTTTTCACCAGATAATTTACTTGTATTTTTTAACACTGCTATGTACCTTTTTTTACTCATTTAATGTGTTCCTTTAATAAAGTGGTCGGAACTAATTAATGCAGCACATAAAATTTTTATACTATAATCTATTTTTATTTTATATTATAATATATAAAAATTTTACACCATAACACTTAAAACGAGATAATTAAATTATATTGTCAAATATGCTGTATTTTTCCTTTAGAAAAAAATCAAGATAAAATATCTTCACCCGCATTGCGAAAAGACGCCTTTTTATTCAAGATAAAAAGATAAGATAATCAATCATATCCAATTGCGCAAATAAAAATGGCCTCCAAATGCAACACCATCCTCATCTTCCTGATCATCTCGTTGTTGGCACTGCCGTCACGGGCTTCGACGGAAGAGCCAGCTCCAACACCAACACCATGGCCCCGCCAATTCCACTCGCTACAACGGGAGTTTGCGGATAGTCGACCTCTGGTACGACTGGCCTAATGGCCGCAACTTCAACATCATACACCACCAGCTTGGCTACGTCCTCTACGACCTCGAGTGGAACAACGGCACTTCGTTCTTCTACACCCTCGACTCGTCCCGCCGGTGCTCCTCGATGCAATTCGAGGTCGGCATTCTCCGACCCAACTGGCTCGACGGCGCCAACTACCTTGGACAGCGCAAAGTCGATGGATTCCTCTGCAATGTGTGGGAGAAGGTTGAGTTCATTTGGTATTACGAGGATGTTATCACCAAACGCCCTGTTCATTGGGTCTTCTACGATGGTATGTGTTTCTTTGTAGCCTTCTTTTTTCCTTCCTAACTAACTTCTTTTCAAAAGGGCAACAATTTTAGGTTAGTTTGATGTTTTGGTTTTGGTTGTTAAAAACAAAAAAAAAGTATTGTTGTTAAAGAAATGGAATTTTTAATTTCTTTGGACTCTAGATTCTTTGATAGGGGAGGAAAATTAAAAAGAAAATGATAACAAGCTAGGCCCCATATTGTTGGTACTACATATGGGTTTTCTAGATAGGTTAGAATAATGTTAGAGGTACTGTATAAAAAGAGGGTCTTAGAGCATGAGACTTGTTTGTAAGATATACAATCTATTAATTATGGTGCTTAGAATCTGTAATGTTTTTAAGTAATTTCTTCTAAATATGAAAAAAAAAAAAAACTAGTGTGGCTTTTCGTAAAGTTGATTCTGTAAGATATATATACAATGGCCCGAAGGAAAAATGCTTGGGGTATTAGTGGCGTTAATGTGGGTTACACGTCTATAGTTGCGGTCCAATGTTATAAGACCTACCCTTTATTAATGTATGATACTTAGCACCATCAGTGTCTCCTATCATCGTTCCATCCAAAGTGTTTCTTAGTATTGATGAGAACCACCATATGTATCTCTATGCAGAGTTAAAATAAAATGGCTAGTTGTACAAACAGGTAGCACTTATTTTATTCCAATATTAATGTCTGATGCCACTGACATGTGATGACATTACTCTTACTTTTTCATGCAACAATAGCACTGTTCATTTGGAAATGGTAAAAGAGGTTAAGAATGGTACGTAATTGAAATATGCAGGGATGGAGGCTCACGTGATGACGTTTGAAGTGGGAGCAGTGCTTGAGGATGAGCATTGGCAAGCCCCTGTCTACTGCTTTGAATCTGATGACAAGAAAAGTGCAAGTCATCCCCTTCCCCTTCCCCAACCGCACTTTTCTTCCATTGGGAATTTCCGAAACCTGTATTCAATGAGTTCGGACTTGTTTAGTGTTGAACTAAGACCAAGGCAACAAAAGTTCTTCTAGCGAAGAATCTCACGCCTCCTTTATTGAAGTAAGTACAGTAGATCTCATTCGAGATTTTATAAGAACTAATTTAGTGATATCTCATGTATCGTATATCAGAAAAAGAAATGATCCGCCAGGATCGGTACTGATCTCTGATAATGACGTTCTAGTGGCTGCCTTGTCATGTCCCAAACCCCTTCCTGTTTCTCGATCTCCACAAAGTCTAACAGTATTTGTCTCCTATTTTGTGGTTTTGATGTTAAATCCTTCCTAATTCTTTGTCGATGGTATTTAATCTTTAAAGTGTTGACTGGATTTCCTTAGCGGTTGAATCTTGTGTCATTCCTTTTTGTTTCAACCAATATGGTTTATGCCTAAAAGAAGTTCCAACTCACAAGATATCCTGAATTTAGTCCAGAAATAAGAAGAAAGAAAGACAAATAGAGAGGAAAGAGAAACAAGAAATTGCTAGTAAAAGGATGTCGTGGGCCTGCCTGATGATTGTATTGAACAAAATCCGAGCATTGTCAGAGTAAAACCCGACCACACCGGATCTTGGAAAATCCATACACCACCACCCCGCATTAGCAATGACCCTGTCCAGCCTTTGCAATTGCCTCTCTTCCAGTGTTAAATATTCCCCACAAAGCCAAGGTCACATCGAGAAATTCCCTCAAATTTTGTTTATTATGATTCATAATGGATATGCATAATTATAAACGAAAATATTTGAACTTTAGATTTATTGTAATGTATGTTGAATGGGACAATTGTACATATACGAAAGAAGGATTAATATGTAATTAGGAAAGTTAGATTGACATTGTCATATGTTCAAATGATGGTTAATAATTTGTAAGGGAGTTGCCTAATGAGCTAGAAATCAAATAACTTATATGTGGTAATTTTGCACGGGTCCATTCATGTGCATATGCGCAAAAACTAGTGATTCACTGGATAGCTTTAAATTCAAACTTCAGTTGGGTGTAAGAGCAAAGAGAGAACAATTTGGAAAGCCAATAAAAGCAAACTAATTAAGTCAAATCATCTCTTTTTTATATTTAATTAGTTTCATCTAATCCACTTAGAAGTCTTTTTTTTTTTATTGATTTGTGGGAGGGTATTTTCAGTGTCTAAAAAATGATTTTGGTTTCCAAAAAAAAAAAAAAGGACAATGAATGGAAGGGTTCGGCCCTCGGGCAAGGTCCTGGCCAAGCTCATGCTCAGCTAATCTTCCAAACCCATACCTGGCCACTCAGCCCATGCTCGGCCGTGACTGCCCAAGCCCATACTAGACCATTGGCCAGAAGCTCAAGCGTTACAAAGTACTGAAACGAATGGTGATTAAAGACATTAAATGCTCATGGTTAAAAATGCAATAAAAAGACAATATCGGAAAAATGAATCGATTATTTGTATTAAGGTCAGAATAAACTCTCGAATAAATGGGAGGAGTAAAAAAAAGTATTCAGACAAGTGAGGGCAGATTAGTTAGTTGCAAGTCATTCTACCCCAACCATAGGTTGAGCGTTCAAGTCACGCTCAACCCCACTCAAAAGTTGGTGGCATTCCCCCTCCCCTATTTCAAAAAAAAAAATAATTAGCTTATATTTATTGTGTCGGGGTTCTGTTGAAAATTTTTGCAGATCTAATAAAACGGAAATTGGTAAGAGAACGACCGAAAAAGTCACCTCCTCCTCCTATTAAGGCACCAAGAAAGTATTTTTATATTCCACCGGGACCACAATCACCTATAATTTTAATTTGAAGGGGTTCAATCTAATCAGCGGTATTTATCTTTCGATATGTTTGTTTTAGGTTAGCTCGAGAACTATACTTTGATCTGTTTTGATCTTATCGAATGTATACCTTCATATTGATTTACCTCGGTTAATAGTTAATTTTTACATTTAAAATGGTCAAATTATTTTTAACTAAAAAAGAGAAAAGAATAAAACTCTCAAAAAGAAGAAGAAAACAATAACATGCAAAACACGATTTATGAGGGAATTCAATAAATTTTTAAAGTAAAAAACCTTATTATAAAGTTTTTTATTTTTCAATTTGAAGGTATTGTGGGTAATTTTTAGGCCAAAATTGAAGATTGATCAAAAAAATATATAAATTTATGTATTAACTCTAATATGAAAATATATATTTGATGAGGTAAAAAACCAAAATTATAGTGTTTGAATAACCTTAAAACACAAGGTATTAAAAGGTAAATAACTCATTTAATTAATACAGATGTAGTTGATTGCTGAAAAGTTTGTAGAGACAGCCTCTTAGTTAAATAATTACCATCTGTGTAATAATTCACGTCCGAATATTGCACAAAACTTCTATGGTTCAAGTTCTCTTTCAAATATTCCATGGTTATGTAATATATAGTTGACTCTCATGAAAATAATTGAATAGATCATGAAGCAAAATGTAAAACACTTCCGCTCGATCGTGCAACCTCAATTTTTTGCGTCCAATTGAGAATTATTGTGTATATGTACATATTATTATTGTTTTTTAACCAACTATATGTGTGAGACTCTCTCTAAATTCCCATACGTTTATATGTATATATATATTGTCCTTTTTTACCCAACTGAATTGTAGAGAGCAAATCAAGTCAACCCCAAAACCCCTAACCACAACTTGCCCGTCAATTACTTGCGGGTGGGCGGGTTGATCCTAGCATTGGTCGAGTTGACGATGTGGACCACGCCAGACAAGTCCGCGCTTGTTGAGCGAGCATTGTTCATGCTGCTTCTACGCACCTAGAATCATGGCAACATACCTTTAGTGTTACATCAGGATGGTTGTGGTAACCTTGTAAATTATCACCCACGGAGGTCTGCAGTGGGTTACTGTTGGTAATCTAGTACAATACTGTTGGAAAAGATTTTAAGTATTCCAAATTTATTATTGTAAAGTTTTCTGCAATATTTTTCCGTAGTAATTGAACTTATTCCATATAGAGATTGTGATCGTGGTATTTAATCTGTGGTCAAATGTCATCATCCAGTGTTCCTTTGTAGCTATATAATACAAACTAATTAATCTGAAGTTGATAAACAAATAAAAAAAAAATTCTGGAGGCTATATCCATTTTTACCGCTTTCCTTTAAATTATCAGGCGCAACGAATTTGGTGATGTGCGCAACCAATGGTACTTTTTTTCTTCCCCTTCTTTGGCAAAAACTCATTTATGCCAATTGAAATTCAACTTGGCAAACCTGAATGAACTTTGAACCTATTGGTTCGAATCAACAATTGTGTAAAATCTTACACACTATATTGTAAAGTAAAAAAAAAATAAAATTACAATACAAAGCTTTCATATATTACAGTTTTTAAACTAATTTTGTTGTTTCAAATAATACATGATAAATAAATAAAGAAAAGTCAAGTGATGGTGTAATAACAACAAAGATTATTTACTATTGTCACGTTCCGGAGTATAGGAGGTAACGTGGCAGGTTAATTCGGTTAAATAAGTTAAAGTTTTAATTAAAACACAAGTTAAGAATTTAATTAATTATGAAAAATGTGACAATTTTAAACTTTTTTAAACAAATATTTATAATAACTAAACAAATAAGATAAAACAAAAAGAAATAAAATAACAAAGAAAAAGAGATGCGCGTTGAGTCCCATCGGGCCTACAACTTGTACGCACATATGGTATCGATAATAAATAAATTATAACCACAGTCCAAAATAGAAAGATAAGTTAAATTAATACATACCTTGTTTCAGTTATACAAATAACATACTCAAGGTCTTCTACTGCTCATAAGTCTGGTCGGTGGACTCTCCGTCAATCCTAAGCTGAATTCCACCTAGAGGGGAAACAGTTTGAAAACAAATAAAAAGTAAGCGAAAGGCTTAGTATGACTATACATTAAAACAAATAAATAATTCAAATATAAAATTTATCCTTTAAGAAATATAATTAGAAAATGGATTTAAATAGTAAATTCATGTAAATTAATCTTATCAAAATCAGTTTATCCAGAAAGTATCTTTTTATCTTTCCTGAACAAACCATAGTTATCACTACCAAAATAGACCAGCTAGGTTTCGAGACCTGCCCTCAAGGTCTTGCGCTATACGACCCGATCTCTGAATATGGCATCATACTCATTTAGGTATTTCTATAATTATTAAAATCTTATTTTACCATATGTATTCTTTTGCATTCATTATGTAGTTCATTATGAAAATCACCTTATTATATTTGTTTATAAAAACAATTAATAAAAATCACTTTTCAATTATTCATTGAAAATATTTTGAAAGAAATCATTTTGAGGCCAAAATCATTCAAAAACTTAGTTACCAAGAAAGGGATAAAAGTCCTACCTCAATATCCAATGTCATGACTCAACACCGCAATCTCACTCTGCTATACATTAGCTCTACAGAACCATGAACAACCTTAAATATAAACTAGGTTTATTAGTATCAAACTTAAGATATCCTACATTGCTAAGCTATCTCATGGCGTTCTGGTGTGCTATTTATGTTTATAAAATCATACTGCAAGATTAATATCTCAATCGGGGTTCAAAAACAGTGAAAATGGATAAAAATTTAACAAATTTTTACTATGTCCAATCGGCCTGCCGTTCTCCCTAGTTTGGCCTGCCGACTTGTGCAGTTCGGCCTACCGACCATTTGGGTCCGGTCTACAGAACTTTTTCAAGTCCGGCCTACCGAAGGTATGAGTTCGACCTGCCAAATTCATGAATCCGGCCTGCCAAACTAAAAAAAATCTATAATTTTCCACGCATAAGTCTTGGCCTCCTCGAGCCCAAATTCTCATTTTCAACCTGTTTTCTCAAATCTCAGGCATACAAAACACTCATAGAAGATAGAAAAACACAATATAACACCTTTAAACTAATTTAAACAAGGTTTACATAGAAAAATTCAAGAAAATCCAAAAATAAGAAAAATAGAAAAAAAAATAAAAAATCTTGATTTAAATTCGTTTTTAATCAAACCAAGCCTAGATTCTAGATGTTTTAGGTCCACTAACTTAGATTAAGGGTTTTATAAGCTTAAGGAAACTTGGATTTTAAAATACTACGAAAATTGAAAAATTTAGAAACAGTTTAAAATTTAAAAACTAACCTTGATTTAATCTTTGATTCGAAGTTGTGGTTGCTAAATCACGTTCCCAAGCTTCCAATTTCAACAGGATTGAACTTTTGAACTCAAAAGTTTTTGAATTAAAAGAAAGGGAAGAGAGAGACAGTGGGAAAGAAAAGGAGACGAGAGAGGGAGAGAGTGTGAAAGTGAGGGTGAGCGTGAGAGAGTGAGGGAAAGAAAGAAAGAGGGAAATAAATAGAGAAGGGAGGAAAGAAAAACCGAAAGGGAAAACCATGTCCCATATATGGTTTTCCAAAGTGGGACTTGTTGGTCATTTGGTAATTTGTTTTGTTCCAAAAATTTAAAATAACAAAAAAAATTACTAAAAATGTTTTAAAATCAAATTAATTAGAAAATCATTGCAAAATGTTTAGATTATAATCAAATTACAATTCGGCACACTAATCCACCATCTTCTACAATAATCACTTAATTAATTTCAAAGCGTTACAACTATTGTTCATTTTTATAGGATACTAACTATTAAAGTCAAATGATGATGTAGTAACACCAAAGATTATTTACTATTGTTCATTTTTACATGATACTAAGTATTGGGTTAATTATATAACTATACCTTTTAGTATTCATTATTTCTTAATTTGTCAATCTGTTTTTCGAAACTATAAAGGTATCATTTGAAATTAAAAAACTTGTTTCAATTTTATCCATCGTAAACTCTCAACTAAAAATGCATGAGAATAAAATAAAAATACATTTAATTAAACCTAATTTATTTCTAAAATATATATTTTTTCTTTTGAAAAATCTTAAAATAATATTTTAAAATTCAAAAAGTCATAAAAACTTAAGATCTTTTTTTGATGATGTTTTGTTTCAGAATTCTTTTTTGTTTTTAATATATAAACTATTTTTTATATTATTTAGGAATAGTCATGTTGTTTTATCTATTTTTTTTTTCTCTATTCATAAGAATGAAACTGAAATAAGTTTTTAAAATTAAAAAAAAACATTTATAGTTTCAAAAAACAAAAAATAAATTAAAAAATAGTTTAATTTAAAAGTATAATCATATAATTAACGTAGTAACTATTGCTCAAAATTTAACTCTTATCCTCGCACTAAGAAATGAAAGATTACTAAAAAAAAAAAAAAAGAACAAAAATCAAGTGATAGTTGCCAAAAGTAATTGTGATGGAAGGAGATGGTGAAATTTCGTGAGTACGATAATAAAAAGGGGAATATCACACCGTGAAATTACAAATCAGAACAGACAAGCCACGCGTCCCGCGGAGCGCGATCTGAAGATTCTGCACTAACTCTTTCTGCAGCATGTCATAAATTCATAATTAATTCACAGTCAATCCTATCTATTTCCGGTTCTCAAACCCAAAAACCGGAGGCACAGCAAATCAAAACCCAACGACAAAAATGGCCTCCAAATCCAAATCCAACACCATCCTCATCTTCCTGATCATCTCATCGTTGGCACCGCCGTCATGGGCATCGACGGCTGAGCCAGCTCCAACCCCAACACCCTGGCCCCACCAATTCCACTCCATCCTTGTGATGAGGTACAATGGGAGTAACCAGATAATCGACCTCTGGTACGACTGGCCCAACGGCCGCAACTTCAACATCGTACAGCACCAGCTCGGCAACGTCCTCTACGACCTCGAGTGGAACAACGGCACTTCCTTCTTCTACACCCTCGACTCATCCCAAGAGTGCTCCTCCGCCCAGCTCGAGGTTGGCATCCTCCGACCGAATTGGCTCGACGGCGCAAACTACCTCGGACAGCGGAGCGTCGACGGGTTCCTCTGCAATGTCTGGGAGAAGGCTGATTTCATTTGGTACTATGAGGATGTTCTCACCAAGCGCCCTGTTCATTGGATCTTCTACACTGGTATATATTTCGTTCTAACCTTCTTCTCTCTCCTAAGGTCAACAATTTAAGGCCTGCTTGATGATTGGACTATAAGGTGTTTAGTTTTCAATTAGAACCAATTAGTTCTAACTAATAACTAATGTAAAACTCTCAACAGCTTTAAAAAAATTATTATAGTATACAATTTTCACGTGCTAGTATTTTTAATCAAAATTAGTTCTACTTATTGGTTCTAACCACGCTTTCTAAATACTTGCTAGTTGTCAAGAAAATAGTTTGATGCTATTCTGTTGTTGCAAAAATGGAATTTTTAATTTGTTTGGACTTTTGTTGATAGTTGGATAGGGGATGCAATTTGAAAAGGAAATGATAAAGAGCTAGGCAGGCACCATGATATTGGTGCTAAATGTTTTTCGAGATAGTTTTTACACTTCTACTTGGAAAAATGTTGAGGACACCGGATAGAAGGTGGATCCTAATCCTAAAGCGTGGGGCTCATTCATAGGACATACAATCTATTAGGTGTGGTGCTTAGTATCAGAGGTATTTGTAAGCATTTTTCTTTTGCATATGGAAAAAAATGTGGCTCTGCATAGGATCACCTCCGTAAGATATACAATGGCCTTTGGAGGAAAAATGCTTAGGAGCACTTGTGGTGCTAAGCACCATAATTAATAGAATGTGGGCTATATCTGTGAGATCTATGTTGCGAGATCCACGTTTTATTAGTTGTGGTGCTTAACACCGCCAATGCCTCCTATCATCGTTTCATCCAAGGTAGTTGTCAACATTGAGAATTACTATGTATCTCTATATGGAATGATCTCTATATAGGGTTAACAGGCCATTTAATAACATAGTTCAAACCACAAAGTTATGGTTTGAACTCACTTTGTTACGGTGTTTTCTTTCATAAAACTTGAATTTCAAGCCAACTTTAGTTCAAACTTCTGATTTGAACTACGTTCCTAAACAGACTATTAGAATAAAAGTGCTAGTTCTACAAACATGTAGCAATTGTTTTATTCTAATACTAATGTCTGATGGTGCAGTTTAAAAGTAGGTTCTACATGTTTTGTTTTTTTTTTTTTTCTTTTCAAGTGACGGATACCACTGATATCTCATAACACTGCACTTACTTTTTAATTCCACAATAGTCACTGCTCATTAGGAGATAGTAAAAAGATTATGAACCAAAAATACTCTTACATAATTGACATATACAGGGAGGGAGGCTCATGTGATGACATTTGAAGTGGGAGCAGTGCTTGCGGATGAGCACTGGCAAGCCCCTGTCTACTGCTTTGATTCTGATGAGAAGCAAAGTGTGAGTCATTCCCTTCTCCAGCCTTACCTTTCTTCCACTATCACCACAGAATGGAGCTCTCAAAGGTTCTAGAGGCTGCCTTCTCATGTTCCAATCACCAACTGTTTCTCTATCTCCTCTACATACTCTTAACAATATTTGTCTTCTATTCCGTGCACTTGACGTAACTCTTTCATAGATGGCTATTGTATTCTAGTTCTGTGTCAATTGTATCTACTATTTAGAGTGTCGATGTATGACTGTTTCATGCTTGGGTTAGATTTCCTTGAAGGCTGAATCTTGTGTCATTTTCTTTTTGTTTCCACCAATATGGACACTGATTCCTTGCGTATGCCTAAAACAAATTCCAACTCGCAAGGTATCCTGAATTTAGTCCAGAAATAAGAACAAAGAAGGACAAATAAAGAGGAAAGAGAAACAACAAATTTCTACTACAAGGATGCCTTGGGCTGCATCCATGACCATCTTGATCACTTGAGAGCCAACCACATTGGCAGCTTAGTGTAATCTTATCTATTCTGTTTTAATTATGTATTAAGTAACAACCGTTGAACGTTTCCTATTTTGTAGCTGGCTTGTTAATGCAATTTTCCCAACTCTAGAAGGCGTTCAATAACTTTGTTAACGGGAATGGGATGACATCAATAATATTATCTATTTCATTGTCCTCTGCTAATCTTGTTTTACTATCACATACCAGTCGTTTTATCATGCTATTGCTTTATGATCTTCGACAAAAGTTATGCTGCTGATACAACAACACATTTTCTCAACTTATGGTTCTTTTTTCACTGAAATTAACGCCAAAAACACAAAACAAAACAAAAAAGAACACTATCTTTTTCCTATGCTGCAGTGCATGTATAGGCTTTTAGTTTCAGGGGAGAAAACGGAATTGAGACCTGAATAATTCTCCAACGAGGGAATAAAATTGAAATAATTAAATTCGGTGACTTGGTGTACAAAGACTGAAGAGAAAGTTTGATGCTGTAGTGTAACAAGAAAAATTTACATTGACTGTAGACATGCACACCAGAAGAGGGTCATTCAGTGAAGAAACCACATAGACATACAAAAATTTGGCAAAGCAAATAAGCAATTGTGCTTACCACCACCTACTGTTGTCTGCATGAAAGCCAGCAGGTGCATTTAACTATAACCAGATATACAACTCATAGCCTACGAGAGAGTACTCACAAAACAGTGATCCAGAACAGTAATGTCTC
Organism: Artocarpus hirsutus; assembly: GCA_946598075.1. Classification (NCBI taxonomy): domain Eukaryota; kingdom Viridiplantae; phylum Streptophyta; class Magnoliopsida; order Rosales; family Moraceae; genus Artocarpus; species Artocarpus hirsutus. The sequence continues at coordinate 94,899 of CAMOHE010047355.1, forward strand.
GAGACACAATCAACCATCCATCTCAACATCCGGAGGTCTGTTTCCTTCATCACCTGATGAGCTAATTGATGCTACAATGTCATCAATTCTCAGAGGAGAGTGCCTAACCATGTATTGAAACATAATCTGCAAATACAAGATCCAAAAAGATGTAAGAAATACCAGAGATACTAGCAGTGCTAAGCAGCCTACATTCACCAACAAAAAACGTCGTTTTTTTCCATTTGCACAACTTTATTGCAAGGAAATACTAAGAAGGGTCATATTAAGGAGCAGACAAGCTAAACACCAATGTGGTGAACCCCGCTGCAATGAGGCAGGTACACTCGCTACCTTGCAGAAGGGGCAAATTAAGAGCTAAACGAACAGAGGTTGTCATGATCAATGTTCATTACATTATCGGCTTTTTTTTCTATTTCTTTCACTTAATTTGTGACATTTCTTATGATGTGATCTGGGTATTATTTGCAAACAAGGAAAGATAGAGTCCACTAAGAACTAAGAATTGTAATACAAAGCATTTTTCATTTCCGCATACCTTTGAATCGCTGTCTGCAAAAGCTCGAGCTCTATTGGCCTTGCCAAGATAGTGTAAATCAGCCTTCTTAAGTTTCCCATCTACAATACTCAATCCTCCATCACCAATAGCAAAACGAAGAAGACTTCCAGAATGCAAGCCTAACTGAAAAATAAGAAATATGTAGACTTCGTAACTTTCATGAGATTGAGCTGCAGCCACGTGTGGTACTAGCCTCATTGCGCACCCCACATGACTGGTCAAGATCAAAATCAATAATAGGCAGTACCTTTTGCGTGAATTCCAAATCTACACAGCCAAATATTACAGGAGGATCATCTGATGTTGCCAGCTTGAGATCATCTTGCAGTTCCAAGACTACCTGCCAGTAAAAAGAAATAGCAGCAAACTCAGACACAGTAAAAACTCTCCTCATTATTGGACCAACCCAAATCAGAAAGATAAGCAGAGACATATACGCATTCAAAAACATGCATGACAAAATACCTGTTGTTGACTTGGAACCTGCCCTTTGTTATCTGTGTCTACAACATATTGACTACAGCTCTCATCCTTCCAAACTAATGCCAGTGGTGTATTACCAGGTTGATAATGCGCATGCCTAAAAATAACAAATGAAGCAATATTAGAAATCTTGTACACTTCTATACGCATATGCAAGCACCAATAAAAACAGGCACTAGTTCGAAATGATGCATCATATTGTAATAAGATGCAGCGGCTTATGGTTACACAACGGACGCTGCCCAGAGTCTCAATGGATCTGATGAGCTCATAAACAGATATATAAGACAAGTAATACCCTCTTAAGGACACCACAAATATTCAATGCCGACACGAAGAAAAAAAGAAACAGAACCGAGGTTTCAACAATACTAACTAGTAGCAACTGCAGAATACAAGAGAAGGGCTTACTTATTGTAAAATAAAAGACCGTCCTTTACATAAGGCACTACTCCGGAGTAAGCTGCTTGCAAACCAATATGATCACAAGTGTAAATCGGGACCAAACTAAACCTATATTTATGATAACGCGAGGGAGGCTCACAAGCTCCAGTCTCAGCAAGCTTAGAGTTCAACCAAAAAAACCTGAATTCCGCCCCGCAATCATACAAAGAGTAGCCTTTCCAGCACAACATGTCAATGACATAGTAAGTCTGATCAGCCTGCGCATTAACACAAACCAGCTTAGCAAAATTATCAAACAGTTAGAGTGCTAAAAACCAGAGTTGCAATTCCTTATCTTCACCTCGTGAAATATGCAGTCTAGTATGGAATATGATTGGCCAGACCCTGAAGCGTCTCTAGTCCGAGCTCCATTGGGCAGAGCAGAAGGGAAATGGTGGAGAACAGAGCCGTTTCTCTGCCTACTGATCGTCGTCCCGTTGGAGGCGACGACGAAGCATCGCTTCCCAGAAGGCCTCGCGAATACATACCTATCAAAAACTCCATGAATACACATTTTATATGCATATATATAGACACACGAATATCTATAGAAAGAGCGAGCGAACCAGTCATGAGGCAATCGGTCAGGGACGTCGATCATCCACTCGGGAAGCATGAGCTGCCTGGCGAACCACTTCCGAGCCTCGGCTCCTCTGAGCTTGGAAGCCTGGCGAACATCGAGGCCCTTCGAGGAGGTCTCGGTCTCGGCAGTTTCGTGCTCGGATTGAAGATCAGGTTCGAATTCTGGTACGATCTCAACATCGTCTTGCTCGGAGGAGGCCTGTTCAAGGGAGAGAAGCGTGGAAGCCAAACGGCGAGCCTGGAGCTGAGCGTCGCGGCGGTTCTGCTCCTGTCGCCGGAGGGAGAGCTCCCTCCGCCGCTGCTGGTCGGAGATCGCCGGCCTCTTGTACTGGCGACGAAGATCATGAGGCGCCATTTTTCCAAGTCCTTTCTCTCGCCTCCTCTTCACAAACTCTTTAAAGTTTTCTTCTTTCGTAAAAACGACGCCGTATTGGCCAAACAAAGCGTGTAAAAAGGGCGTCGTATAAAATCTAGGGCGAAGCAAAGCGATTATCTTTTCCCCTCTTTTCTTTCTGGTTTTCTTGCAGAGAAAAATGGAAGGAAGTCTATGGAGTCACTTACCTCTACTGGCTCGATCGAACTCCAAGGACTCAGTGGAGTACATTCTCCAAGCTCTGTGGCGAAATCGGAAGACCGGTTTTGACTCGGCCGACCGCCATATCATTCTCGAGATGCTTCAGCTACAGAACGACTCCGATCTCGATCCGGTCCATAATCAAACTCATTTTCTCAATAAATCTCCATAATCGGTTCAATAAAGAAAAATTGAACCTTTTCTCGATCGAAATTTGACGTAGATTTTACTCTACTCTGTGTCTGTTCAGCTTTTGATTTGTCTTCGGATGTTGATTAGGAGATGCGTCTACGAGAACGTAAACAGAGAACAAATCCAGAAGCTCTTCCCAGGAGAATTCTTGCCTGAATTACAGAGATTGTTGACGCTTTTGCTGCAGAAGTTCCAGGGAGAGTGGCGGGAAGATGCACTCAAAGACCAGGTTTTTTTAATTTTTTTTTTCTCTGTGAATTGGTGCAGAATTGTTCAAAATGTGAAATTAGCCAAATAACCTCATTAATAGTCATCTAATCATGCAGGGTATCATTTTAAAATCATCTTACAAGTTAAAATTTTTGAAAAGACATTAAAATTTTTTTTACAGTCCAAGCTTGGCGGGTGTGGGAAAAACTGTTTATTACTGTTTTAAATATAAAAAACAGTTTTAATGGTAAAAAAGGGTACTAACTGTTTTTGTCAAAGTTTACAAATATATAGCGAGTTTTTTAGTGTTTGAAAAACGAGTTGCAACTAGAAAAAACTAAAATGCTGTAATATGTGAGAGTTTTATACTATAAACAATTAAACTAATAAGTCAACGGTTTTGTCAAACATACCTTCTTGAACAACAAGAAAAAAGTCTGATATATTTTTTGTTTTTTTAGGCCATTTTGCCTCGTCTGAAGGCAATGACATGGGAGATGGCGAATCAAGGAGACGAAGAATTGGCTGATCCTGTTGTTGTTATCAACTTGAAGGTGAATAAAACAACCATTGTTGGAGCTTTTTGCATGTGAATTTAGATTTAAAATTTAAATAGAATAGAAGTATTTATATTGTTCATATTTGGGCAGCTTCAAAGTGATACACAATCTTACTCAAAAGAGATGGAAGTGAAGTTCCAATTAGCCAAAGATACTCTAGGGGCAATGCTCAAGTCCATGTACAGTATAAGAGACCAATTTTCTAATGTGGTGAGTATTTGGAAAGTGTAGAAACTAAAAGGTGTCTCTCTTTTGGTTTTTGTTTCTTGGGTTTGCTGAATAGGCTTTTGTGATTAACTTTTCAGGGTGAAATTGAAACATCAAAAGGGCATTTGCCTCAGGACGCCAATGTAGTCTAGTTTGCTTTGGAGAGGATAAAGAGAGTAGTATGCAATATGCATGGATTTTTCAGCGTGAAATTGAAACATGAAAAGGGCATTTGCCTCAGGACGCCAATGTAGTCTAGTTTGCTTTGGAGAGGATATAGAGAGTAGTATGCAATATGCATGGATTTTTGTGACATGCTATTGTGGTACAGATAGACTTGCACTAATTCAAAGATGGGATTTGAGCTAGTCACCATTTTTCTTTCTGTTTTTTTTTTTTTTTTTTTTTTTTTGAAAGAAAATATCCTTATTTGTGTGTATTGCACTATTACTCTGTAGATAGGAGCTCCTTGTATAGTTTTGGTAGTTTGTGTTGTATACTTTATAATGCGCACATTGATTAATAGATTTAATTGCACTGCAGCTTGAGATTGCCTTGTGGCAAATGTTCATGATCAAATCGGTGAGCAGTAAGGGCTTATTTGGTGCACAGGTTTAGAATGATGTAATTTTGAACTGATAGCGTTGAACAATGTAGTTTAAATGATGATTGTAAACTAGTGTTTAGAACGTAACATTTTAAAACAAAAATAAAATATCACATCAGTTTTAAAACAAAAACTGATGTTTGAAAAACTATATTTTAAAACTGATGTTTGAAAAACTATGTTTTATAAAAGAAAACGAAAATAAGAATGATTTTTATCATATAAAATGATTCAAACAGTTATATCATAAGAAGAGGTTAAGTTCTTAAAATTGACAATGTAACCCGTTCTAAATGATTTTCATCATTCTGAACAATTTGTAAATTATACCTACCAAACTTTCGTTCTTGTAGGACTATAGATTACAAACATTAGAGGGATCAAAAAGCTTTAATAAACTAAAATTCAAATTCCAACCACAGACTAGTCCTATAAAAATGAAGAAAAAAAATTAACTAAGAAGGTTTCTAAGAGTGCATGATTCTCATTATGCTTAACAACGATCAAAGATCAAAACAATAATTAAACTTTAGGGCTCTTCAAACTTGATCAAAATCTGGTCCAGTTGCGGTCGATGCTTCCTAACCTGCAAGAGAAAGATGAGACGTAATTATGTAAAAATGCGCATTTCAAAAGCATGTAAACATGTTATGAACTCATGTGGAAAACATAGATATGATATCAAGACTTCGAGAGGGTTAATCACTCAGAGCAATTATGTGTGTAACAGAAACCAATAAATTAATTGTTCAGACAAGGGTTATAAGCCTAGAGATAAACAGGGCTTACCTTAACACCAGCTAGTGATAGCAGTTTGTGAGAGGCAATATATGCAACATTTGAATCGTTCAACTTTTTTTCCACAAAGTATATCACTTCAGAGACACCTGCCTGCAAGGAAGAAGAAATCTATTTCTAAATATCACACGTTTAAACCAGGTTATAAGAACATGCAAAGATAATGTTTAATGAGAGGGTCATGTTATTTTGATTTGTACAATATATTGAACAAGAAATACTGATTCTTTTCCAGTTCTGTCAAAGTTAAAGCGATTAAGTTAAAAAAAACACCTGGGAAAAGACATGAATAAACAACAAACCTGAATAATTATCTTCGCACACTCATTGCAAGGGAACATGGTCACGTAAAGCCTCTGCAAAGATTAGAGGCAAAAATGTATCTTTAGTCTTGAATTACCAATCCATCTCAAAAGCTTAAGCTATTAAAAGGTAGGCCGGTAATAGTATTATATTATAATATTCAGTAACAAAGACGCATGTATGACTAAGTAAGAACTGTGTAAAGTAAATAGAAAGGTCACAAAATTTCCACACAAGCACTGTAATAGCGTGATAGGATCCAAGATGTAGAAGAGACAAACTCAGATTGTATCGATGTATTTGGTAAAGAAATAAAAGGAGATGGCTGCAAGTATTCAGGAGACTTGCACTCTTCTAATGAGCATAGCTCAGATTTGACACACTTACTAATTGTGTATTCACTTTCTATTCCCACACTCTTTTACACTAATTCTCAAGTCACGTAGAAGTGGCTAACAAAATAACAATCTAACTAGTGTATGAAGAGTCTATCATAGCGACAGCCGATAGTGAGAGAGAGAGAGAGAGAGAGAGGGAGCGAGAGGACAAAGCTGAACTTTTCCTTTCTTTTTTCTTCATTTAGGAACAGTATAAAGCTCCAACATGCTACAGTAAAAAAAAATAAAATAAAATAAAATAAAATTGCTACAGTGTAAAACTCTCACATGCTATAGTGTTTACGGTTTTAACCAATAGTTAAAACTACCATACCAATCACCCTAACAAAACACGATAACAACTGCAATCACCCTAACAAAACACGATAACAACTGCTGAAGAAACTAACCTGTCCAGCAGCTGAAGCGTGATTTGTGTTTAGGATAGCATTGACTTCAGCATGACAAACATAACTAGAAGAGACAATAAGAGGGATTAGAATCAACAATATAGAAACACTGAGCAGAATTAAAGAATGAATGAGAGATCATCATGTTTCAGATATAACGTATATTCAAAATAAAGATCATGAACACAAGGGCTTACGGGTACTTGGTCTCCAGAGGATTCCCACTTCTTGATTTCTAAAACATAAGGATCATAGATCAAAAGAAGAAAAAGAAAAAATCAAAATATTTTCAAAACAGCAACCTAGATCAGAAAAGAAAGTCAAAAGATTTTCAGGAAATCAACCTTTGCCCAAGGAAGCTTGTCGTCCGAACAACCTCTAGGAAAACCATTGTAGCCAATACCTGGAGAAAGAATATAGCAAAAGAGTAACAAAGAACAACATGCAAAGAAATACAAAATCAACAAGCATAGTTACAAGATTAGTAACCCATGAATAATTTGTGGTGTTTGACAATATAAGTTAGAACCAGTGTAAAGCTCTCACATGCTATAGTGTAAAAAAAAAAAATGCTACAATGTAAAGCTCTCATATACTACAGTGTTTTTAGTCAAAATTGGCTCTAATCAATGTTCTCAAACACCCGAAAATCTCCACCCTTTAGCACTACAAAATAAATAATCCAGCCTTATATTGAAATTTAACAGGTCCAATAGTATAAAAAGGGAAGCTTCAAAAGTACGGTAAATGATGGTGTTAACCATAAAAACTGAAAAAGTCTTAAGAATTAAGGGAAAAAAAATAAAATGTTTAGCGCTTTTTGTCCTTAGCAATGCAGGGCTTTAATCAGGCCACATTATTCCTTACCTAGAATTATACCATTTTCACTCACCAAGCACGCTCCAACCTATACAAAAACAGCACAAAATTTAGAATCTCATTAATGTCATATCTAACACACCAAAGTCCACAAATCATAACACCTTTTATAATTAGTAATAATGAAAATAAGTAAATACAAAGAAATAAAAGAGACAAAAAGTATGACCTGCCTGTTAGGATCTTTGGATCTTTCCGCTGATAAGAATGCTATAGCCATGAAATAATCATCCCACGACAAATATCTAAAAAAAAGCCAAATGAAAAAAAAAATCAATAATTGGGCAAAAATACAAACATTTTTGCAAATTCTTAAACCCAAGCAAATGTTCAAACTCTAATAGAAACTGAAAAACACAGTCAATCTGAAAACAAACTAAAAGGGGGCAAAAATTTTACGGTTTCGTGAGTTACCCTTTTCGTTTCGACGGATCGAAGGGGCTCTGGGGAGAGCAATTCTTCAGAACGACGCCGTTCTCCGGCGAATTGGGTCGGCGAGATTGCTTGTGGTGGTCGGAGAAGAAGAAGCGGAAAGCGATGGCGGAAGCTAAGGCGCCGAAAATGGTGGCCGTGGAGAATAGAGTGAGCTCGCGGGGGTTCATGATCATGGAGGTCAAATGAGAGAGAGTGAGAAACTTCTTCTTCAGTACAGTTTCTGAGTTTAGAGAGAGAAAGCTCGAGGCGCCATTAAAAGTGGCGGGAGTGTTTTTAGCTTTAGCGCGCGTTGAGACGTGGATAGTGGAAGGAGAATAATGTCTTTTAGATGCATCTGGGCTTTGCACTAATGGGCCAATCCATTGGGCTTGTTTGGGTCCCCGAGCCACAGATATCTCCGTTAGATTGAAATCTGCTGGTAAAACTACTTGGTTTTTTGCCCCGAAGCGGAATAAACATCAGAGTAAAAAGACTAATATGTCCTCATTTTAAGGTTGTGGTCCCTCAACTTTCCCCTTTTCTTTCTTCCCTCCTCCATGCCTTAGTTTCTTTCCTCTCCAGCATCCGCCTCCCACTTTCCTCCCTCATCTGATTGTTCACATTGGCAATGGAAACAACTGCCAATCTGTCGCACCGCAAACAGCATGGAGCAGCCATGGCCGACTTCGGAACTGCACGATGAGCACAGACTAGCCACGACAAGATTTGCACAACAACTCCTCTCGTAGCAAGCTGTCGACCTCGCGACCCTACAACTCGTCATCGCTCTTCTCCCGCGAATAATGATATTGTTTATCTAATCATTATATCCTCCATTTCACTATTTGTAATAATTATTTAGTATAAAATTTAAGTCCTTAAAATTAAATAAGATAGATTTGGTGGGTTATTTCATCACGGAAGGGGTAGTTTTCATGGCTACCTTCCACCTATCTCCTTTTCTCCATCTCTCCCTTCAACCAAACACACTTCAAGTAAATTTGCTATGTACTATGTCATTTTTTATATTTTCTTTAATTTTTAATGAGCTTATTACCATAGAATAAAATTGAACCTAACGCATATGTTTGAATGTTAGATTTGATCAAATTACATCAAAAAATATGCATAATTGACAGGGCCATGTTAATAAAGTATCTTTTTCATATGTTTCCTCACAACTGTTACAACGCACGTTTTTTAGATCGGATCTATTTGAATTCAACTCATCATACTTTCACAATCATCTTTTTTAAGTGTTTGACTTTCTTATGTCCATAAATGAGGGGAAAAGGTGAGGGGAAGTTGAATGGCCTAAATGCTACAGTGAAGCCGTACATTATGCAAAATACATCACGCATCTCTCTCCTTGTGAAATGTCTTGTAACCTTGTAAATTCATCATACCTTTCATGAAAACAAAAAATCACCATACCTAACTGTATGACACAAACAAGAAGCACCAAATGCATTTGGTTGAATGTTTTCTTTAGTCAACCCATAATATGAGCAAAAGGGCACTCCTAGAAAACAGGGTGATATTGGGACCTCCACCTAAAGAACCAAGTTGATGAAGGTCTTAGTTGGAGACCATGATAAATAAATCATTGTCCTAAAGCGACCTCCATCACTCCCTCAAATGGGGTTTTAAGGGCAGCTCTTTTAGGGCAGATAAAATTTGGGGCACATGCCCTAAAAAAAAGGTCCCCTAAATTTCTCAAACTTCCACATGCCCAATTACCGTCCTTAGAATCCCACAAACTTTCCTTCTTAAAAGTAAAACTTTCCATGATTTTTATGGCAGCATCTTAGGGACAAATAGATACCAACAACTCGGTTTCACTGGGGCCCTTTGCTTTGTTGGAACTTCGCTGTACTCACACAGATTCACTCGTGAGAAACAAAATCTTAATAATTACTAGACCGCAATCCTTATACAAAATCTTGGTGTTTGTACCATTTAATAACAAGAATTTACTGTAAAGTGTAAAGTGAGCCCTCTGAATGGCTAAGCTCCAGTCCCACCATTTTCTTAGGTTTGCAAAGGAGCAATAACTGTGCCTAGAAAAGGCTGAATTTATAACACTTGGTTGGTATAGAAGTTTCACAGTAAAGGAAAGAAGGGTCTGTTTGGTAAATAGATTTCAATTGTATTGATTTAAATTATGTAATTTGAATTACTGATTTTAATTGCTATCCAAATTGATATTTAGATGTACATCTAAGATGTTAATCTGAATAGGAATAAAATTGAAATTTATGTTTGGATAGATAGTGGAAAAAGTTTTTTATTTATTAACAAATTTAACAAAATCTTATTGTTCATGATCTTAAAAAATATGAAATATGAATATTGATTTATTTTTCTCTTTATTAGGAACGAAATAAAAGAATAATCATCTCAATTTGATATCAAATAAAAAAGTTATGTTTTTTTCCTCAAATATAGGAGAGAAAATTTTAAATTTTACTATATCAAACATATCTAAATCCAAAAAGTTCAAGAGATGGTAGAACTTTGAAAACTTAAATTTAAAAGGATTTATTTGATTTGAATTATGTATTCAAAGATTATAAAAATTTGAAGGGTTAATGAGACAATTGACCCAATTACGTTTATTAAATTGAAATATGACTCTAATTTGTAAAAATTCTATAAATGTCTTATAATGATATCATTAAAATTATTTATATGTAATTATATAGTACAATATGTAATATCATTAAGATAATTACTATATCATTGAGGATATTTTTAAGATATTTTAAATATTGTGTTAGATTTTAATTTCATAACAATAATTTGAACACATATTGTAATTTTTTCAAATTTGAATTCAAAGAGTTTGTCAAATTTGTAAAACAAACACGCCCTAAATCTTTTTTTTCTCTCTCTTTTATGGATTTGATGATAAACTGTAAAGTAAAACCGCCTATGCCATTTACTCAAAAGTCTAAAGACAACTCAATCTTGTGTTGGAAGAGGACCGCCAATGGGCGCAACACAACACAAGGCATGTATCCGCATGTCATGTAATCTTCTTCTTTGTGATGTATTTGTCAAAGAAAGACGAGATATCAATGTTCAACTAGCCAAAGAAACCAATCAAACGTTTATTTCATTCTCCATGCTTTGCATAATCAATAGATTCTTCTGCATGTCCAAAAACTTATTTTGGTTTTGAGTTTTTTTCAAAAATGGCATGTGAACTATATGCCTAATTTTTTGTTTTACATTGCACATTTTTCCTACCTCTATATTCTTTTGACATTAATCTCCTGACAGAACTTTGTCAAAGATAGACAGAAAATGTCACGTGCCTATCATGTGGGGGAAATTTAAAATATTTTCTTTTCTAGGTCATTTTCTAAGATATATATAAGAAAAGAGCCTGCAATTGTCAAAAGATGTATTTGTTGACAGGGGCTTGTTTGCGAGCAGGGGTAGCCACCGTAGGGGCGGCAGAAAGCAACCCATATGTTGGTCAAGAATGATGATTGAGGTAAAAACATTTTCAAAAACTTCCAACACAATATCAAATGGGGTGAAAGTAAGGATGGGATAAAAGCGTTGTTTTAAATTTTAGGGTTTATTAATTTTATTATTTAAAAACAACATGTGAGTTGTCTTATTTTACTACTATTTCAAAGTTTTCTTTTTTCTTTTTAGAAAATGTCCTCAAAACTAAGAATGATTTTATGTAGCATGATTTTACTAGCAGATGACACTTTATATCTAATTTTGGATAAAATTATGATAGGAATGCCAATGACTTCACAACAACAAACCCGGAAGTCAAAAGCTAACTTGAAATTAAGAATATTGATCAAGCCATTTATGAAAATAAACCTTTTATTTTCAAAAAAAAAAAAATTACATAATAAGAATTCTTATATAATGGGTTGTTCTCGGTTTTGATAATATTACAATGGGACCTTTTACAAATACTATGTTGTAAGAGTTTCTTTTCATAAGTGCCATATATGTATATTCGTGACATAACTTAATATGTAATATGAATAATAGTGTAAAATAAATGAGTACAACTTTTAAAACTGTGGCATATGATGTAATTTTCTCATAATAATACAACTTGGGAATTTAATTATCAATTTAAATAAATATATAAGTATTAATCTATGTATAATTTGTATCTGGAATGTTGCTGCCAACGTGGAGATGGCCGAGTTGGTCTAAGGCGCCAGATTAAGGTTCTGGTCCGAAAGGGCGTGGGTTCAAATCCCACTCTCCACAATCTTTTGTACGAATTTTATTTTTGTCGTGTTTATGATTAATGAGAATAATAGAACACGCCTACTTTACAATTATTTTTGTCGTGTTTATGATTAATGAGAACAATAAAACACGCCTACTTTACAATAAAGGATTAAAGATCAATGCATGCACATGTCCATGGCATTATTAGACTTTTTACATAGTACCATTGATTTCTCATTTTATTTTCTATTCCCTTATTCCTTTTATTTCTCTTTTAGTTTTTATCCTCAAATTTCTTAAAAAAAAAAAAAAAAAAAAAAACTTATAACCATGAGAAAAACAATATTTTGTTTTTTTGAAGGGAATATATTTTGTTGTTTCAATGTGAAACATATGCCCTTTATTCAAGATTGTGAAATGAAAAATAAATTGTATTCCAAATGACATTTCAAATGAATTTTCAACGCTAAAAAACAAAAGGAATGAAGAGAAATATTTTCTTCTTATTTTTATATTTTTCTTTATCCATCAAAGAAAATGAAATTGAAACTCTCACTTTTTTATTTGATAAATAAGATTGAGCCTCTAATTTGCTTAATGTGAATCATACGCGCTATATTTAAGATTTTGACATGAAAAATAAACTGTATTCTAAATGGCTTTTTCAGATAAATTTTCTACGCAAAAAATGATAAGAATAAAAGAAAATCTTTTTTGCTTAATTTTATTCTTTTCTAGAAAAAGAAAACAAGATTGAAGCTCTTTTTTTTTATTTATTTTTTAATAAATAAGGTTGAGCCTCTTAGTTAATCACATTCACATGAAGAGAGAGAAAATTGGAAAAGTTGATCAGAAAACGAGGGACCCACTTATCTTACGGCCCAAGTTGCAGAGGCATAGCCCACAATAATGGTCAGCCTCACTAGAGAGTGCCCATCCCACGTGCCAACCTGACCAGAGCGTGGGCTGCCTCTATGGAAAGTGGAGGTCTTTTTGGACTCAGGACCGACAACCTCAGGCCCACCAGAAAAGCCGAATATCCATCACCCACAACAATAAAAAACTATTTTACAAAAAAAAGAAAAAAATAAAAAAAAGACTCAAAAACTTTTTTTTGTTGATAAAATAAATAAGAGAAAGCCCTCAAACTCACAACGCACGTGCGACTGTAATTAGTACCTACCCACAGCCCCTTAATCCTTATCTCCCTAAGCCCTAAAAAGAATATATTTTCCCTTCAAAAAAGAAGAAGAATATATTAAATATTTAAAAAAATAAAAATAAAATATTAGAGAGAAAAAAAAGTGAAGTAAACAATTTTACATAAACACAAAAGGCTACTCATAACCCAATAACGTGATCCGTTATCTTTCTTCCCATACTTTGGCTCTTCACTAACGGATTTTCCCACTGTTCCATACGTTCAAACAATGTTATTCCCAAACTACCCCTGAAATATCGTAAACAAAAGATTGAAGTTTTAGTTGATTTACTATAACCAAGAGCTATTCACTGACTATGTAGTTTGATTAAGAAAATAGTTCGAATCTAAAATGTTACAACACTTAAATTTTGTGAAAGAAAATACTATAACAAAATTAGTTCGAACTGTTTTTTAATTCAAATTAGGTTTCCAAACAAATTATTAGAAACCATGGAAAAAATAAAATTACAAAAATAACATTCTACAGGTTTGGTTAGTTGGTGCTGTGTTTATAAAAGATGTGTGAAGGGTTAAGAGAGACATGTCAATAGAACCTTCCATCATAAGAATATAAATTAAACTGCAATTCTTTTAAAATCTAAGCTTGACAACTTTAATTGACATAATTATAAAATAAGGCAAGATTTTAGACTTTCCCTTATTAATCTATTTTGATATGGCTACTCTTCAAACAAACACTCATGTCTAGTTTTTACTGGATTAGACACGTCACACTAATAACATAGTTTTAAGGGGTTTATAATCTTGATATTATTTGTACTTTTTGAAAATAGAGAAGTTAAATTACTTACATTCATTTTAATCCACAAAAATATTTTGTAAATTTCTAACACCACACTTTAACCTTAGAAAAGCCCAGTTCTCCTTTTAATATCTATTTAAATTCTCAAACAAGAAGGCAAGCTAAAAAGAAGTGATAGTGGTAAGAAGAGAACATCTATATTTTAAATGCTAATACTAACTCTGTATTTGATATGTACGTCATTTTTTATGAATATATTATTTAATTATGTTCTATTTATAATGCTATATTTATTTATTTTTTGTTATAATTATTAAATTTGGAAGCTTGTAATAGTTAACTTTTAATTTTAAAGCTGTTTGAAAATAATAACGTTGTATATAATCAAATTTGACATCAAGTACGTATAATATATATCAAATATAAAACAAAAAACAACATTATATTAGACAATAGTTTTTCTATTAAAATACCAAAATTAACACTATCGTATTAATTTGACACTAAATCTCATAAATACTCTAACTCTTTGCTATAAAGTGTGTATTTAGCAATGCAATCAAAAATAAAAATTGATATAATTTTACCGTAGCATATAAAAGCCTTAAATGTCTTTTAAATTAGTAGTTGGAACATCTTTTTCTTAACGGTATTGCGAAATCCCGTAATAAGTACTAAAATTGGGTTGAGGCTAATATTATGCATCGGGACGCCAAGGACGTAATGGTAATTTCATGAACGATAGGTTTGTGTATATATTGTGTTGATTGTTTATATGTAGTACAAAACTGCACAAAGTTTCTGCCACCTCCACACAAATTAGGCTCTCTCTCCTCAGTCCACTCTCTCTCTTTCTTGCTTTCTTCTACTTGATTTTCTTCTTCTTCTCTTCTTTTTGATCAATGGAAGAAGATGACCAAAAAGAGTTGCAGCTTCTGCCAGCTCCACAGTCCGTATCTTCCTCCTCATCACCCCACATGATTTCATCTCGGCCGTTGGATAATTCTAACTCCATCATAGGGTACCGATCAAAGGGCAATATTAATGGCTCTGATCATCATAATCATCATAGCGGTCATCATCATCTAGACCTTCAGCTCTCGATCAGCCTAGGGCCAATACACGACATCGACGACGACGAAGAAGACGAGGACGAGGACATGGCGGTGGGAACGACGAGGTGCGTGGAGGCGTTGAAGTGGCAAGCGGCAGAGCAGATTCGGCTGGCGGCGATGGAGAAGGCGTACGCGGAGCGGGTGCGGGAGCTGACGAGGAAGGAGATGGAGCTGGCGGAGTCGGAGTTCGCACGTGCCAGGCACATGTGGGAGAGGGCGAGGGAGGAGGTGGAGAGGGCCGAGAAGATGAAGGAAAGAGCTACCACAACGACCACGACCATGTCAGACTCCACATGCATGGAGATCACTTGCCAATCTTGCAGGCAAAGGTTTAGGCCTTAACCTAAATAATTAATTGTTTGGAGTTGATCATGATCAAAGAGTTAAAATTAGCTCAAATCAAAATCAAACCCCCCTTTTTGATCATGATGATGATCAAAGGATGTTTATTAATTTCTTCGTGAGATAACGATGATCATGATCATCATGATGATGATTAGTATAATTTGTGGTTAAGTTCATGTGCTTGTAATTGAATTGGGTAATGGGTTTGCTTCAAAAAAATTTTCTTCTAATTACCGGTCAAGGAAAATTAATAACAAGGAGTTAGTAATGGTTAAGTTCATGTGCTTATAATTGAATTGGGTAATGGGTTTGCTTCAAAAAAAATTTTCTTCTAATTATTCGTCAAGGAAAATTAATAACAAGGAGCACAATAAGTGGCTGGTTAGGTTGAAATAAAAAATATTATACTTTTGATTAAGTGCCTTTGTTTGTAGTACTGTGAGTTAGTACTTAGACCTTGTTCTTTTTTAATTAGTTCCATGATCAAGATTCTGTATGATGAATAAAATAAAGAAGCTTTCTTTTAGACCCCTGTGATTATAAGAACAGAAGTGTATTATTTGCCGGAACTAAAACTGTTATTGTTCAGTTTTTTTGATTTAATTTGGAAATGCAGGCATAAATTTATACTCTGATATATATATATATAATATATATATATATATATGCATACTCTATATATATATATATATATATATATATTATCATGAAGCACATTTCTTACGACTTAGTGTAGTAGTACCCCCAATTAATATATACATTTTTTTGGGGTATAAAAGGATTCACCAAATCTTACTTTGTTACTCATTAGCCAGGAGAATGAAGAACTAGGTTGTATAGTACTTAAAACTTATTAATGAATATCTTTTATTCTTCGTTGGGTGAAAATCTGCATGAGATTCTTGAGGACTTCTACTCACTTGATTCTTGATTTTTATCTTTGTCCAAACAAATTGGAGGAAAGAGATTGCTGCCAAAAAAAAAAAAAAAAAATCTTTAACGCTCAAGCTAGAAATCTTTCTCAGAAAATTCTCATAAATTAAAATGACAGAGTTTCAATGAGATTACGAAAAACACATTTTTTTTAAGTAATTACCCCCATATATAGGCTAAGGAATACGCATGATTAATATGATTTAATCTAATTTAGTCCATTGATTACTTTCACCCTTTAAATTAGATTTTTAGTGTGTTTGAAAAGTGTTTTTGATTCAAATACTGTAGTAGTATGTAAGAGTTTTACAGTGTATCTTATTTTTTCTTTAACATTATAGCATATAAAAACTTTATACTATAGCAATAAAAAGTTTTGGTTTGAACTGAAGCCAAACACACTCCTTGTCATGTGTTTAATTCATCAAAATCCAGTCTTTCTCATGTAAAATAAATTGCAAGGGCCTTGAGCATCGTGATAAAATCAATTTCCACATTTTGCATTATTGCCTTGAATGCGTTGTCGATTTATTTCTTTAGAAAATCGTTATTTTTCTTTACTTCTCCTGAGTTCAACTTCATTTTTTTTACTTCCCCTTAGTTCGACTTGGTTTTTAAAACGACATTATTCTCTTTCAAAATTATTCTTACAACTTTTGAATACCATATTTATCGACAACTAATTACTTTTTGCTTGTGTAAAAATTCTTTCAAACGGATTCACTTCATTAATTAAAATCAAGAATTGAATAAACCTCAGAAAATTTCTTATTAATTCTTAAGTTAACAAAACTGTACAAATGATTTGATTTTCCCCTTATTTATGGGTGTTGGGGTATCTCAAATCTCTAAATAACTAATTTAATCTACATCATACATTATTAACCGCCTCTTCGAGGGTGTTTAATCTGTTACACGTGTCTTTGTATTAACCAGTTCCTTTTAATCATCCTGACTCTGAATTTCCTTTCCAATTCTTTAATTCTGTATTGGGCTTCATTTTGATTTCAATTTTGGTCTTTGGGTCTAACGACGTCGTTTCGTATTCTTAACTTTCCCTTCTCCAATGCGCTTTCATGCCCGTTGTCCTATTTAATTATTTTATTGCCGCCACAAATTGCCTCCCACACTTTCACAGAAAGAAAGATTTAGGCACTAAGCATGTATATAGTTGCAAAAATGCTAGGGCGTTAACGAACTTTATAGACTAATTAGATGTATAATCTCACGTATTGAACTTTCAGGTTATAGGAGCAAATTTTACTACATTATAATACATGTATACACATATTTATATACGTTAGATTTTATACACGCACCCTATAAATATGTACTCCACATAGGTTTCGATATTTATGCACGCAATGGAAGCATAAATTGGAATAAAAAACTTTATGAGAATTGAAATTGATATTGTTTTTCATTGCTCATGACTAATAGGGTTTTTAAGATAGTGGTTAAAACTACTAATTAGAACTATAAATATTATAATATTTATAAACTTTATATTATAGTAATTTTTTTATTTTTAATTAAAAAATTGATTAAAATCAACTAACTTACTAAGGTTATAAAAGTTTCTGTTCACAAGATTTGATGTGACACACAGATATGCCAATCATAAATACTAAGATTTATCTTCAGATATCGAACACGTTAAATGAATCCAATATACATATATCGGATAGTTGATTTGATTGAAATCGAATAAATAAATTTCAACACAGTACAAAAATCTAAGGAAAAAAAAAAGAGAGAAAAAGGTGGGTACAACTATATAACTACTCGAAAAGCTTTTCAGAGCCAAAACAATAAATAAATAAATAAATAAAAAGACTTGAAGAGCAGCCATATATATAGATATATATATATATATATAGATACATTTGTTCTTGACTTGAAGTTAGCAGCAGCAGGCTGCAAAATGTCGGACTCTACATATATAAATATGTATATATATATAGATATGTATAATATATTTCAGTTCTTCCAATGTAGAGAACAAACGAAATTTGAGAATGACATGTTGCTCAGATCAGAGTGACATATTGCTCAGGAAAAAAGCAGAAACAAAAGTTTCAAGTTTTTAAGCATGTCGAAATTCATTGAATTAATTAGTAATATAAAGAATTGACCAAGTTTGGGAAGAAGCAAAAGTATTTATGCAACTTGTATAATCAGTTTGGGACTCATAAGGGTCGCTTTGCAGATATCAATAATTACTATAGAAAGGGAAGCATGACTAATGAGCTGTTTTAAAGTGCTTTTTTGCATGATTTGGTCACTTGGCAAAAGAAACGCTCCTCATGAGTCCTCATGTCCTAGATAAGCTTCTTTATTATTATTATTATTATTATTATTATTATCAAAAGTTCAAAAGGCAACGACCGTCGTTAGCCTTTCATCTGAGCATTATCAAACCCTCGACAAGGAACATGTCACCCAGCCTCACTGAATGAATTTACTGCTAATCTAGCACTTAAATTGTTCACCATAAACCTATCATAATAATACATTATTATATCTTATTTTAGTTTAAGTTGACTGTTTATTTTTCTTTAAAAAAAAAACAAAGAAAGAAAAGCGTGAAAAATTATTTTCATCTTTACGAGTCTTAAAACCTTCTAATTACAAAATAATGTCTTAATATTAATAAACATCCTTACTAGATTAATGTTTTATAAGCAATGAGGTTTTGACTTAAAGCACTAATATTTATAACTTATTTAGAGGCAAACTCATGAGAATAGTCAAATCTGACGCGAACAGGGGTCAAGTTTGGAACCTTTGATGTAGATAGAAAGGCAAATGAATCAGAACAAAAAGCAAGTGATTCACCAGGGGAACAGGACACAGGGCCATAACTGTATCCACTTGTATTCAAGCCCTTAACTTTTGCTTATTAGACACCAAACACCCACTACCCATCCCCATAATTCAACCCAAAAGAAACCCTTTTTTTCCTTCTCCTTTTTTTTTTTCCTTTTGTGTGTGTGTGTGTGAAAACTCAACCAATGCACCAGTCACAGCAGTGAACTGTGTTTCTCTCCAAAGATGTGTCCCTTGAAAATGGAATTAGCTTGGTTTGTCAGCAACCTCCTGATCAAACATGTTATAACTCAAAAAATAGTTAATCTGTCAATAAAAAAGGTGCTTCAATAATACATGACCAATGTCTTGATTTCTTGATGTGGGTCAAGATCATGTCATACAATACCCGGTTTGTGGGGCAAAAGGATATATATCATATCATGATCATGAATTTTCAAGAAACAAAAGTGACTCCCCCTAAAAAAAGTACAATTTGCTAGCGGATCAAGAGGACTATATACATGGATTGGAACGAGTTCTGGGGAAAAAAGGTAATAATTAATCCCTTTTGATAAATTTAATTATTTCTCAGCTTTTGTCCAAAGCCCTTTATTGTTATTTTTGGTCCCTAGAATCTTCTTAAGTGATAACCCTAGTTTAGGATCTATGCAGCGAACTCTACCACCCTTTTTCACTTCCTAATCACTTGTGTAAATCTTGCTTTAATTATTTGCACAATAAAGTTTTTCAAACCTTTTTACTAATTCAAATATAGTCTAATTTACATTAACAATAGCATATGGGTCCTTCTATGATGCCTTCATTACACCTAATAAGTGCTTAACTCTATATGTTTTTCTATCATATTTGTTTTTTTTTTTTTGTTAGTTTCTTGGTTTTCTTGTGTTTTTATGTTGTTTTTGGGGCCGTTTGTTTCGAGTATTTTTTAGATTTTTTGGACTCAAATTTGAATTTGAGTATTAAGAATCATTTGGATACATGTTTGTTTCACCCGAAATCTGAATCCTTTGAGTATCAAGAATCTATAAGTTTCCAAAGTTCTGACTCCCCTCTAAACTTTTGATACTCGGATATCTCTGCTACAGTAAAAACTAAAATTATCTCTCCTATATTTAAGAAAAAAAAATCATAACTTCTTCATTTGTTATCCAATTGAGATGATTCTTTTTTTATTGTGTTTCTAATGAAGATGGGAATAAATTAATATCCATATTGTATATTTTTTAGGATCATTATCATTAAGATTTTATTAGATTTGTTGATGAATCAAAAACTACTTTCACTACTTCTCCAAACACAAATTTCAATTTTATTCTATACTCAAATTAAAACTTAAATGCACATCTAAACGTAAATTCGGATAACAATTCAAATCACTAACTCAAATCCTAATTCAAATCACACAAACTCAAATCAAATCACTAATTTGAATCTCTTTATCTAATGGACCTTTGTGTTTTATAAGTGTTATGAGATAGGCCAATGAAAATATGGTGAAGAACATGGACTTAATTTTTGGGCCACAATACTACACGCTGACAGTCAGAGATGAATTTTTCGGGCTTGGAGCCGCGGTGTGGGACACAAAGTTACCCGATTTTTGTAGTCCAAAAAGCTCCGAACTTTTATGTTTTAACCCTAACTTTGCAAGCCTATAAATGCGTCATCTTAAAACGCAAGAAGAGACCTTTTGCTAGAATTTCAAAGCCTTAGGAGATAAAAAAAAAAAAGGAAGAGAGACACAAGTGCTGGTTTTGAAGAGATCGTTTGGTTAGAAGTTTTTAAAGAACGTTATTCTTTTCCTTCTTCCTTCATCCTCTTGAACTCTTAATATCGTTAGCTTTTATTTCTTCTTTGTTCTTTTCAATTATGAGAGGCTAATTTTATTTTTAGTTAAGGGTAATTCTAAAACTCTAGACATGACTATGTAATTGATTTTTAAGAATTATTCTTCAATTTTTCAATTGAGATTATTTATGTTCTTCTATAATTATTTTTTATGATCATTTTCTTGTTTTGTTTAGGTGTCCAACTAAATAGGTCTTGAGATTAATAAATTACTACTTTAAAATTCTTGATTCGTAATGATCTTGTTTTTCTAATAATTAATAGAAAATTATGGTCAATAATTGCGACAGGCTTTTATTTGATTGCGGTGTGAAACATAAACTAGGATGAATGAATCGGACTTATGGGTTTATTTCTTATATCAACCTATCTTTCTCATTTTAATACTTATGTTGAATTGAATCTATAGAGCTTGTTCTAAGTTATATAATATAAGGAGATTTAATAAAGAGCTTGTTTAATCAAACGAGACAATATGGAAAGATTTATATAGCAAAACTTATTGTTATCTACGGTTGGTAGTTTCATAGAAAATTGAGAATAATTCTATGATTAATTGCATAAGTATTATCTAGTGGTGGAGAATAATCCATTAACTAGCATCATCATTATTGTTTACAATCCTTTGAATTCTTGTTTTGCATTTATTTATTTACATGCATTTTATTTAATATAGTAGTTTAGTTAATTAATTTTAAAACCTCTTTGTTTACTTAGAAAATTAATAATTCATTGATTAAGACCAATCCTATGTAGGAATGACCATTGCTCATCACTGTACTTGACAACGACTATAATATTAACAAGGCTTAATTTGGTAACTCTTTTTGGAATCTATTAGCACCAAACCAGTTCACCAATTTATCATAGTTTTAATGTTCAAAATTTGCAAGTTCCAATATAAAAATTCACCAACATTCAAAGTTTACAAATTCTAATGTAAAATTCACAAATTAACATATTTCTGATATGGTTTTGGAAATTTTTGTCTCGACACTCTAAAAGTTCCTTTCATAGACACAAACACACATATATACATGGTTAAATGCGTCAAAATAAGAGTCAAATATGTATATGTGAAGAGCATACTTTTGGTGTAATTGAGTTACTATTGTCTTTTTTCTCTAAAGGAAAGTTGGATTTGAACTATGGAATTCCGTGTTGGTCAGTTAGAGATGAACAAAAAAATTTATCAATCATTGGACCCTAACTGAGTTATAATTACATATCAAACTACAAAGTCACACTAGTGACGATAAGCATTAAACTCATCCGACATTATGACCAACTTGCATAATAGATACCCTTGTCTTTTATCTTTCATTTGATTATTACCCTTGAAATAAATACTAGGACCTGAATTCTTTGAGAAAGTTGATGAGCAGGATGAAGGATATGATGTGTGGGACATGGTGCCAAACCCATCAAAGCCATGCAGTCACTGTACCAAAACCTTAACATTTGTCTTTTCACATTGTCCACATATGATCATAGACCCGATACTGTTTTTTTCCTCTCTATATCTATATGTTGTGTGTGCGTGTGTGTGTGTGTGTGTGTGTGTGTGTGTGTGTGTGTGTGTCTATATATATATATATATGTATGTATATATATATATATATATATATATATATCATGAGAAACACTAAAGAGTGAAATTATTACAAGGGAAGAATTTGGAGAGAATAGATACTCTCTCTTTGTGTGATAATATATTTCTGATCAAGTGTTTCACTACAGTATTGTGTCTGTAGCTAGGATATATATTAGGAAGGGAAGGTTAGGTTTTTTGGCTCAAGTTTGTTGTACTTGTTACCAACATACAAATCTTTGTCCATGTCACAAAAGATAAGTAGTAGGACACCACAGCATTAGATTCAAATACTCAAGACAAATGAAAAAAAAAAAAAAAGAAAGGGATATAGATATGAAAAGGAGACAAAATTCAAACATAGAAATGATCATTGGTATGAATTATGTACAAGCCACATGGTATAATGGCCATTTTTGACATTTTATTTCATATGAGAATTTTTTTACATCACAATGTTTGAATATGTTTAAAAAAAACATTAAGAGAGATATGAGAAAGTGGTATTTCATGTTTTTGCAATTTGGAGTTGGAAATAAGTACTTGTATGGATCATGTGGCAAGGCCTTATTCATGGTTCAAGAGGGGACAAGAAATAATGGTGGTTTTCCGGCAAGACATGTGAGGATTCACCTAATAGCAGTTTTCATGATTGATCATATATGTGAGCCCAGATCAAGTATGATAAAATTTTCGATAAAAAAAATAAATTTTATAAGACTGCTTACCTTCTCTTAAATGGAACCTAAAGAGGGAAATACATTGAACCATCGAGATCGTTTGGTAAGGTCGTTTTCGAGCCGATTGATAAAAAGGAGCAGCTCACTTTTGGAAGATGAGCAGGAAGAAAAAAACTTCATGTCAATGGTGGGGCTCAAGCAATTGCAGAACCAACCATTTCAGAAGTGTGAATCACACAATTATCAACCTAATATTTTGATTGTACCAACAGGCGTCTTCAGAATGCAGCTATATCTTTTCCAACACAAGATACCAAAAGGATAAAGAGATCCCCACAAGACAAGGAGAAACTAGCTCATCTCATTTATACATTATTGATTTTTATCTTTGTAATGTAGAGAGAGAGATACAGAGAGAGAGATAGAGAGTGGAGAACTGTGAGAAGCCATCTATCATTGTTGGCAGGTTAAATCTATACTCTAACAAATCAAATCCAACAATATATGGGAATCCTTGATTTGCACATATCTAGAATCTATATACGCACTTTGTAATTGGCAAAACGATTCAAACTAGTGCATTTATATCATGCATAGTAAAAATTCTGACATACTATAATGTTTGAATTCTTTTAATTTTAAGTTCAAACTATTTTTGTTAAACACCCTAACAATCTTATATGTTGTATCGTCACGATATAATCACATTGTGCGGATGAATTACTTAAATATATATAATCTCAAATGTCTTTTACGCATAAAGTCTCTTGAAATATAGAACAAAGAGAATTAATCAAGAGATAACACATCAGAAAATTGATTGAAAAATATGGAGAGATAAATATTTTTCTATTAAGCCCTTTATTTAAATAGCGTTCAATAGTTATAAAAAAATTTTAATTCTCACAAGCATAAAATTTGTATTTTGTGATTGAGTTACACATAGATGCCTAATACAATCCCATCAATCTCAACTCAATTGTTTCAGCTTTTGTTACAAAGAGCTTGCGATGAAAGTGAGCGAAGAGCATAAATATTTAGAGGGAGAGGACTTAAAAGCCAAAACGATGCTTTTATAACTTGTTTAGGACCTATTTGGTAGAGCTTAGAAGCTGTATTTAGTTTTTTTAGGTCCAAAAGTTACTTATGGAAATGTTTGGACGGTTTATCATAAAAGCTTTGAATCAAAACCATAAAATATAGCTTCAAAAAAAGTTCTTCTGAATAGACTTTGAAACTTATATATAAGAGTTTAAATAAGACATTGCAATTAATCTTCTATTTCTATTGTTATTAAAAAAATTTAAAATCATTTTTGATCTATTAAACTCTTTTAAACAAATTTAGATGCAAATATTTTCTAAAAAGTCTCAGCATTTGATTCTCTTATTTTACTAACTAAAAGCAAAAGCAAAAACTCTATCAAATAAACCCTAAATATGTTTTTTGATCCTCTATAACCAAACTCCTTCAAAGAATTAAAAAAAAAAAAAAAAACTCCTTCAAAGGACCAACAAATGAAGAGACTACGTATGTGTAAATTTAAAAAGAGAATTAATGAAGAAAAAAAAGGAAGAAAATCGTTAAATCTCTAGTTCAATAACCCCATATGTGGCGCCAAAAAATGTATTGTCTTACTGGCTTACAGTTAAGCCGTCAAACTAGAATGAAAGATGTTAAATCATGAGCAAAGCATAAAAAATTAAATAAGAAATAAGAAAGAACAAAACCATTGAGTTGACAATATGTCTAGTTTACGTTTACGAACTAAGACCAAAATTAAAGAATTGCTAGTAAGAACTACTATAAATGAGGCTATATAAATATATATATAAAAGTTACATTCACAAAATCGAATAAAGTCAACTCAATTATGAAGATAAATATATGCAAATATGTGAACTTTTCTAATACACAGTCCATGCTAGAAAAACTACCGATGGTAATGGCATGATAGTAAGGAGGTCCTACCTAGAGATTTCGTCAGCAACAAGTCAGAGGTTCGAGTATTGCCGCACACAATAATCTGCCTTAAATTGCATGAACTATGTATTAAATAGATTTTATGAACCCTAACTTGTTACCTACTGAAGTCCTAGGACAAGATCCTTGCCGTCCCATTTATGGTACAAGTAGATTGCTAAACTGGCGTTGGTTTGGGATCCTTGCCATCCCACCCATAGTACCAATGGATTACTAAATAGGCAATGATTTGGAACGTGAAGACACTACTGATCCTTTTTTATCGAGGAAAAAAAAAGGGATTTGAGAATTGGACAAGAATGTGAGCCATGGCCCACGTCATACTGAACACTTGATTCCATCATGTAAATGAATTGTGTTAGGTATGTCCCTCGTATTGTGATTTTTGTGGCTAAATTGTGTTGTGCTCATGTACTAATGGGCCAACATAGCTCATTTGACAACTGTACTATAGATAAATTATGATTGTGTCAAGCTATACAAGTGGATCGTGGAAGGTAAGAGAAAAATAAATTTCAAGCTATAATATTGTAAAAATAAGTGTATCTAGGTGAAAAACAATGTAACAAGACAATTATATAAAATTATCATTTTAGAGAAATTTTGGGGTCATTTGGTATTATTTTCAAAATAAGTGAAAATGTTTTTGTTTTGAAAAATGGAAATTTTTTAGGAATTATGCTAAGAGTTTTTTTTAAAATTTTTGCCTTGAAAAACGTATGGAAACATTTCTAAAAATTATGAGAACAAAACCAAAAGGGGCCTTTGGTTTTTATACGCTTTTATAGGGTGCTTAGGAAGTGAGTTAAAATTAAGGGTTATAATTGAAAGTGCTGTAGCATATGAGAGTTTTAGGTTGTAGCATACTTTTACTTTAATTGTAGCATGTGAGAGCTTTACATAGTTTGAGTTGACTGATGAGTTAGAACTAAGATTGCCAAATACCATATGAATCGTTTATTAGATCAATGGAAATATCATTAACGTAAACTTTCTCCACTTGACTAGATTGAAAGAATTTTGAAGCAAGTGTGAAGAGAGTGAGATAAAAATGAGATTTGGATTTTGAAGAATCTTAGGGATTTTAATTTATTAATCAAAATTTTAATAAAAAATAATTGTTGTAAACAATACTTTATTTGCTAGATGTTCAACTTCATAACCCTTTATGAATTCCACAAGCTCCGCTTCAACATCATTGATCTTTGGTATTCTATAACCTATAAATTAACACCGCATAATTAAATTGTATTGTCATCAGCAATGGTGTTTAAAAAAATTCAATGGTCCACTATAAAAAAAAGTTTTAGAGATAATTTTTTTCTACTAAATAGGGACTAGATACAACTGTATTGAGTAGGGATCCAAGTATAATTTATCTCATAAATGAGGTCATAATTGAAATTAACGAGGACACAAATGAAATTTTATGCAAAAATTAAGATAAAGTTAAATTATAAAATATGAATGGAAGCACGTGCCCCTATTCACTGCTCCTTCACTAATTGTAGTCTATCTCAATTTAAGATCTTAGACTTATATATATATGGCCCTTGTAACAATGACATGTAGACAATGAGATGATTAATAATAAAAAGAATGTGGTATTTTCATTTGTTTTATGACAAGAAGTGAGTTGTTATTTGTCGTTCTTTTAATTGGTTATCTTTTTATAAGAAGTTATATTTTAAATTGAAAATTAGTAACTATTTTTTACACCATTAAGTTAAAACTTTGATATATTTTTTTGGCGGGTTTCTGTTGTTGTGGTTTAAATTTCAATTGATCATTTGTTTTGTAAAGTCCAAAATTTCCGAGAAAACTTAAACAATCACATATGTAAATTTTAGTAGAGAAATAAAGAAAAACACACCTTTTTCCTCGAACTCACCTTTATATACTTTGAAAGTGTGCACGAATATGGGTTCAATCTAATCTTCCTTCTTTATGTATTATAAGTCCAACTGTACACTAGGTGCTAGGACCTTAAGTATTTCGACTTTATAGTGTGCTTGAGAACTCGTTTGGAATTATATTTTATAGTTCAAACTAATTTGTTTTTAAAATTTTATACGAGAAAATAATACAACAAGTTTACTTTGAAGTAAAAAATGTAATAATCTTTGCATTTTGCACTGATAAACCTTGAACGTACACGAATGATTCACTTATTTATGAAAACATTATCTCACAATTGCTCTCTTAATTTTCTGTCATGATTTACGCTTAATTTTCTTATTTTCATCTTAATAAAGCGCATGTGTTTTATAATGAATAATTATTTTTTATAAAGAATATATATACATATTTTTTTCTTTGAAAAAAGAAGATAAAGTAGCACACCTTATGTTCCCATATCTTTAGACATGTTGATAGTCTAAGGGACCATCGAGGAGTAAACAAGGTTCATTAAATTTTCACATGCGAAACCTTAATGATCCTTGATGTTTACGGCACGAGGTCCAGGCACCCAAATCTGAGTCCCTTTTGTCAACAGTAATCAAGACACAAGTAAGTCGGGTAAAGAATAATATTTTTTTTTCCTGTTTCTTGCTTCTCTCTCAAAAACGACAGAATTAATTTTCGTCGTAACTTGCAAACGACGGTAGTATTTCATCCATCAAAATCCCAAAGCTCTCCGCTTTTCTCCGCTTTCGTCCACTCAGATTTTTTCCGGCTCCGATTTTGCCAAAGAGGAGATCGTCCGTACACTAATGGCGACGGCACAGCCAAACCCTAATTGTACGGACGAGAGCAAGAAGGACGAGAAGAAGAAGAGGAAGAAAGTGTCGGAATTCGAGTACTGCAAGGTTTGCAAGCTGAATCACGACCAAGGCCAGCGTCACAAGTACTTTCCTTCCCACAAGAAGTCTCTCTCCGTCTTCTTCTCCAAGTTCCAGACCAAGCTCTCCGATGTCCGCTTCTTTCTCAAAAACCCTAGCCTCCTCCGCTCCGAATACGCCTATCGCAACCGCGTCTGGTGCGTCTTTTGCGACGTCGACGTCGACGAGCTCGGAAGCTCCTTTGCTTGGTACGCGCTCTCGAATTTCCTTATTCATCTTCTGTTTGGATGATGAGAAAACGAACGAAAAGGAAAGTATTAGTGATCGTTCTTTATTTTTTTTCAGTAACAATGCGATTAATCACTTGGCAAGTGCGGATCATCTGAAGAATTTGAAGCGTTTTTTGTGGAAATATGGTGGAGGAATGGATTTCATTGATAAATTTAGGATAAAAGAAGCCGAAGTTGCCAAGGTGATTTGTTCTTCATCGCTTTTTTAAATTTGTCTCTTCAAAAGAGAATATTTTTCTGTTTTATTTACAAAATTGGTGATTTCATTTGTTTTCAGTGGAAGAAAAAGTGCAAATCGTTGAAGAGTGAAGCTGAATCGTCTAATAAAGCACCGATTATTGGACCGTCAGATGATATCCACAATGAACTCAACTATGTAAATACTACTAGTTTTATTATAGATAATACTAATTTACACTCTGTTAATTCAAGGATTTCAAATAGTGTTGTGCCTTTACAATGTCGTACGAATGAGTATCAGGTATCCCATTCAGGACTCTCGGAATTTGCAAATGCTGGCTTGTGCTCAGCAGATGTTAAGTCTTCTTTGCCTTTGGAGGCACATTCTGGTACAAGTTCCATAAATTTGAATGGTTTAACAGGTAATAATTCGCTCTTTAAACTTTGTGTATACTGTCTTCTTTCTTGCATTTGGTTTCTACTATAACATGGGTTATGGAATGGAAATGCCCATTTAAGATATATATATATATATATATATGTATGTATGTATATGTGCATATAATTATATATATATATATGCATGTACCTTGTACTTATTGTTATTTGTTGTATCTTGATTTGTGGCTGTATTGGAGACAATATGAATACACCATTTGAGCTTTATGTTCTTGGGAATGTAATTGTCGGCGGGGCAGTATAACTCAAAAGCAGTTGTCTGGGAAGATTATCCAGGAAGTTGATGTATTGTTTTCTTTTACAAACTTGGAGAATTATTTATCTTGGGGACTCTCTTATTCAGGTTTGCAGAGTGTCACTCAAATTTTGGCTCCTGAAGTGGCTGGAAGAAATGTACATACTGGGGCACCTCCTCCTTGGTTTGAAGCAATTGAAGAAAGTAAACTATCAGTTGGACTACAATCAGTCTTGGGTAGTTTTGTTTCTTCCTCAAATAGGTCGGGGAAGTCCAAGAAATTGAATCCGAACAGAGTGGGGGCAGCTTGGGCAGAAAGGAGAAAAATGGAGATGGAGATGGAAAAGAGGGGGGAGCTTGTGAAGAAAGAGATTGATCAAAACTGGCTTCCTAATTTTGGTAGAGTTTGGCAATCGGGCACGCGGAAGGAATCTAGACAAGAATTTGAGTTTGAGAAACAAAACTTACCTAAAGTTGAGAGTCAGCCTGCTGATCCAGTTAAGATACAGCCTTATATTAGTAAACGAATGGAATCTGAGGAGAGAGAAACATTATCCAAGGTTGAAAGTCAGCCTGTTAAGCCAGTTAAGATACAGCCATACATTAGCAAACGAATGGAATTTGAGTTGGAGAAACAAAAGTCACCCAAGGTTGAAGGTGACCCTGTGAAACCAGTTAAAATACAGCCCTACATTAGCAAACGCATGGAATTTGAGTCAGAGAAAGAAAAGTTACTCAAGGTTGAAAGTGAACCTGCCGAACCAGTTAAGATACAGCCTTACATTAGCACACGAATGGTAAGTTTCAAATTTTTACTTGGCTTAGGTTTTAAAAAGTTTGAGCCTACTTCTGCGATTCAATTGTGGAATTGTATTATCAATGTTTTGGGAGTTCCATATTTTTTATCTTTCCATAAGTTTGATTATGCATTTTTCCGTATTGTGACTTGAACTGAAACCTGCTAACTTCTGGCACAAGTTTTAACCAGAAACTAGGGCGAGTGGAAGTTATGTTATTGGCCTTCTTTTTGTCTTTTTCTTTCTTTTTCTTTTCGTTTTTGTCCTATTTATTTGATGCAAAGAGAAAGAAATTTGGAACTTTAAGATATTGTACAATTGTATGTGCTTCAGTTGGGCCTGTTGGGATGAGGAACAAGTGAACATTTTATGGTCTTAGATGTCCAAGGCACTGAAATAGGGTGTCCCTCCTTCTTCTCTCTCTCTCTCTCTCTCTCTCTCTCTCTCTGTCTCTGTGGTACTAATACTGATGGTTGTAGTTATGTCCTTGTTGCAGCAAGGAGACGCAAGTAAATGATTTTGTTGCCGATGGATATGTTGTGCAAGTGACTGTGACTCTGGTGACAATTGATCCTGCTTTTCCTCCAGCAGTTTTGGAAATAGCGGAATTATGTAGAAAAGATGAAAAGGAGTCATAGCAAGATTTATACGGCTTTTGAGTTTCTATAACTGTCAGTTAGAAAAATCTGGGTAACAGTCTTCTCATGGGGAGTTGAGTATGTAGTACTGAAATTCACTATGAATATTGCCAACACACTTTGTACATTCAGAAATGATAATGAGATATCATCGTTTCTTTTTTTGAGAAATAATTTTTAGAACCGTTATATCTTTGATTTGTATGATGAACAGCCTTTCTCCAGTTTAGCAGTTCGGGTATCTTTTGCCCCTCGCCTTGATTCTGGACTAGAATAGCAATATGCTATATGCTAGTCTGAAGAAACTTGATATTTAAATAGATTTCACTTCTTGGTGCTTGTATAGTTTTACTTACACAAGAAAAAGGGAGGAAAACAAATATAGAAAAAAGAAAAAAAGAAATAAAAAAGAAAAAAGAAAAAGCTATTAGGCTAGCATCACTGTTTCAGACGGGCAAAATTTTGTTGAATTCAATCCACCTTTGATCCTAAAATTCCAAAGTTTTCCTTTAGAAGAAACTAAGTTCTCATCACACAGAAACTCCCAGGAAAACCATTTCTCAATCATCCGATCAACATCATGCACTACTACATCTGTTGTATTCCCTTTTCTTGCTATCACAGCAGCTGTATATATTGCAGCCATCCTGCCCGGTGCCTCTGGGGCATTTCCGCTTGGCCCATCCACCACAACTATATCCCATGTAAGCTCATAAACTTGTTGTGGCAAATTTCTCAATGCCAGTCGACATTTTGATGCTTGAAGCTCTCCTGAGCTGGCTGCACAAGCTGGGTTTTTCCTTGCATGCTTTAGCAGTTTGTACGCCTCTTTTGCAGGTGCCTGGTACTCAACCTTGTGGATTCTGGTGGTGTTGAACTTCATCTTTGTTTTGTTTTGTTTTTCAGGATCGTCGTCCAGAAAGATGGTGGTGCCTCCAGCATTGATTGAAGAGAGGAATAGGTATTCAGGTTCTAGCCCAAAAATGAGGAGGTTGCAGGGCGCTTTATGAATAATCAGATTGAATAGAAGTTGAAATTCCTTTTCTGTGAGCACAGTGGCATTTGAGAAGGTTCTTAGAAACTTTATTTTGGACTCTAATGCATGTGATGGAACTTGAGTGCAAGCAGGAGAAGGTGAAGAATGTGTTTCTTGAAGAGGAGGAAAGGCCAGCAATGGAGGGGAAGAAGAATACGAAGTAACCATAATTCGAAGAAGTCTCACGATGGAAATGATGGCAAGGATCATGACAAGAAAAGGGATGATTTTCTTCTTGGTAAAATTCATCTTTTTTGTTTTTTGGCAATTTTTCTGGCTGGAAAATAGCTGTGTTTTTGCCTCAGATGAGATTGGAAAAGAGGATCGAACTAGTGGAGTTACGAGAGAACGACAATAAGGCACTTCTGGGGGCATTTTTTTTGGTTCTCTCTTTGCTTTCAGCTCCACAATTCCCACTGCAACATTCTTCTTTCAAAGAGTACTAGTTTTGAGTTTTTGGTGTTATGAGCTGTTATACAAATTAGACTAATTTTGGATCTTCTTGAGTGAGAAAGAAGGAAGGCTTTGCTTTTGTTTCAAGTGTTTCCCTTTTGTTTTTTTCGTTTAGCCATCAGCTTGCCACCTAATTCCTCTGGTTGCCATGTTGCATTTGAGAAACCAAACTGCCTATGTGAAAGTTTGAAACTGAAGAGGTTTGGTTTCCCAAATCATGTTTTTTGGGTGCTGAACTAAAAAGTCTTCTGGTCTTGTTGTAGTTTATGTATAGTTTAAGTTTTTCTTTCTTTCTTTTTTTCTGTTTAATCATTTGTTTTTGGGGACTTGTTAGGTGGTTATGATGAGTGAAGCTGAAGGAGGCTTGGGGGTGGTTGCAGGGCCACTGCCAATCAATTTGACCTTCTGGAACGCTTTTCAGTTATACACACTTAGCCTTTTGATTATTGCTGATTTTGATGGGAGCTGAAATATGATGTCTAAGTTTTTGCATGGCAAGTTTTAATTTGCTTACATATGCTGAAGTGGAAAAGAGTGCCCATTAATATTGTTTGGTACTCGATCTTTCATTTTCTTGTCCTCAATTTGAGGAGATTTACAATGATGCTTGATGGTGTGGCAATAGAAGTTTGTTCCTCTGTCTTCTAAAATATGTTTATATGCTGTTCATACATTACAATAGCATTATTTACTTAAAAGAAGAGAGAAACATGAGGTGTGGCCTTGTCATCATGAATAAAATAATATCCATTTGTATGTTTAATTGTTTAATTTTCATATTAATTTATGCCCTGAAAATGGATTAGATTGATTTCATGATCTCATGTGTTTGAGTCCTAATGGGTATAAATATTGAGGAAGTTAAGGGTTGATTCCGTTTTATTTGGTGATTTAAGCAGTGAAGTAGGAGGATTGACAAATATCAAAAGCAACAACTAATATGAATATTAGGTTGAAGGGTAGCTAGGAGTTGCAAAATAGTAAAGAGGGTGTATATAACACTTACAAGATTTGCTGGTCACAATTTCGCATAGGTGAGAGTAACAAAAGATTAATTCTCTTGTTTAAGGTTGAGGACTTGATTCCATTTCAAGAACAATCTAACTATAGCATTGCCATATAAATTATAAAAAAATATAGAAGAAAGAAACACACATGCGCTCAAATAATCTTGCTCGACAAAATCTTTAATCCTTTTTTTTTTTTTTTACAAGTAAAATGTTCAAATTTACCGAGTGCATATGTACTAAGAAATAATAGGAGTGAAAAAAAAGGAGAGAATTCTAAGGTATGAAAAAAAATGTAGGATTTTATTTTAACCATTAAAATACGTATTAGATCCCGTTAATTTTGTGTTTTTTATTTTTTATTTTTTTTATTTTGATTTGATTTTGATCAAATTTATGTTTAAAAAAAAAAATGTATCCATCCTTAGCACAGAAGGCTCCCCGGTGAAAAATAAAGGAAAAAGAAAAGAAATGATGGTTGAAAACTAACTATGATTATTTCCACATTACCTCTAAAACCTCAAATTTCAAACCACTTGGAGAGATACAGAGATTGAGAGATTTTAGCAGTTTTGTAGTCCTTTTCAACAGCAGCTTCTAGAAATGCCCTTCAACCAGGGGGCTAAAATGTTTCAAGATTAACTAATTAGTAATTAATTTTCTAATTAGAGATTACAGGTGTCATCAATGCTTTTAATAGTGCATTTGAGCCACTAGACTCAACTTTGCAGGTCTTTGTACGGCAGCTGCATATGTATAAGTATATATACATTATATACATGCAATATTTAATAGGCGGTTTTTAAACCGGTTGAAACCAACATACTTGATTTAAAACTATAATACATGAGAACTTTATATTACAGTAATTTTTATTTTGTATTATAACATGTGAACTTTATATTATTCACAATTATAACTGATAGTTTTAACCATTTTTTTAAACGGCAAGCATTCATTTATTCTTATGTCAAGCTTATCGTCTCCCACTGAATCGTCCTGCTTAAATTATCAAGTCATGGAGAGGCATATTCTTTTTATTTTAATGCCATTTTTGAGACCCCTATTTGGATGTCAACTTGCAAATGCATCAACAATAATTTGTTAAGAATTTTGTCCATCTGCGTAAGCCTTTTGTCCAAACTCCAAGGCATCTCCAAAAGGCATCTTCATATATTCTGTGCACGCATGTGAAAACATTGTTTATACCAAAATTTACAGAAACTGTTTTTTGGTTTCTTGTGATGTGAAAAAGCAAAATTTTGAGTAGATAAAGATTACTCAAATGGTGTTTTAGAGAAGCGTCTTCAACATAGGCTGTGGTTGTGGTAAAAACTTTGTGTGATTAAGGAATTTCTGCTCGTATTCATAAAAAGCCATGCCATTTCTTTTACTTCCTATCCAAAAAAAAAAAAACTAACCTTGTGCAAACAAAGTCCTAATTCTTACTATGTGAAACACTATTGACTAACGTATCAAATAATATTGCCCCTGATGGGTCTCTTCACTACCAAAATGATTTGTAAGGAATTAAAAGCCCTAATTCTTACTACATCAGAGCAACAAGAATGAGAAGGATTGCACGCATAAACAGACAGGACTCATAAGATTTATAGTGGTATACAGGACTCATAAGATTTATAGTGGTTCAATTTGAATATTAGAGCTAAGTTTACGTATTGTTATAGATTCTCACTACAATCAAAGAAAAACGTTTGATGTATAATCAACTCTTAAAATGTCTCTTTATGTTTTGATTATGATTGCCCTAATACAATACAAGAATTAGGACAAACTAATAGATAAGTCCAACCGTGATCCGCAAAAAAAAAGGTTGCAGTATAATTAATATTTTCTCTTTGTGCATTTAATCTTTTATTAGCATTTTCTTGGTTCAAAGATTGTTCCCAAGGGATATTGTACAACTATTATCCTACGGATTCCACACTTCAAGTATCTGCATCACTTGGAATCATTCTTTCTCTAAGTTAAATGTTAAAATAAAAAAAAAAAAAAAGGTTTTGATAATTGGATATCAAGCTAAAACGTTTTGTGGTAGTACCAATCACTATGACCCCTGAAGATATACAATAGGTTGAATACAAGCCAAACCTTCAACTAAAGGGTCACTTCGCCCATTTTTATGCAATTTGAGTACGGAAGCTTGTCTAGATGTGATTAGACAAAAAAATAAAAAAAAAATTATAGTGCTTGTCTCTCGTTAATAGTGCAAGCTCCCTATGGTTGATCTTAATAGATCCACCCAAAAAATGTCCTCAATAGGTCACTTTCATTTTAATATTTTCAAACAGTGTGACATTTGATCCACGGTTAAAAATTAAATTTTTGTTAAGAGACTTTAAGAAAGATTAAGCATTTGTTTGGTACATGGGTTCAAAAGGGTATAGTTTTGAATTTTGTTATTTGACTAGTAGTTTTAAACCATGTTGTTAAACGGCGGTTTTGAACGGACATTTGGAATGTAAAGATTTAAAACGAGAATAAAACATCATATTAAATTTAAAACGAGAATTGATGTTACAAGACTATGGTTTATGAAGCAAAACGAGAATGAGAATAGAATAATCTTTAGTGTACAACATGGTTCAAACCATGTGAAATTAGGGGAGGGAGGGGGGCGTACAGCAAAGTCTAGATTTTATATAGTTTGGCTTCTCTAAATCACTTCATAAGGTTTGAACTACCTTAAATTATTGTTTCATCAAATGCTGGTTTAAACCACCTATATGGTTTAAATTGAATTACCCATGCACCAAAAGCTGCATAAATTTTAACTTAAGGTTTGGTTTGGTTATTAATAAGCCTAACCAATGATCAGAAACCACATAGTAATAGAACAATGTCAAAATCATGGTTTAGATTTTTCAAAAAAAAAAAAGTAGTGTACTCTTTCCAAGGCGTGTCTGGGCTTATATAGCATCGCTAATTGTCACCTTCAATTACTTTTCTTGGATTTGAGTTTTTTAATTTTTAATTTTTATTTTTTAATGCCTTCACTTTCAAATTCTCAACTACAACGACAAAGGGTAAGGGCTTAGTTGACTCTGGCTTGGTCCTTTCTGTGTAAGCTTCCTTCTTCCTTCCTCCATTTCCTTTTGTTTTCCCTCACCAATGGTCTCTTTTACCATGTTTATACGCAAAAACACTCTTCCTTAGCTCTTTCTAATCACATAGCCACATATATTTTCTTTCCTCATAATTTTATATTCCACTTCACAAAACTCTTTTGATCTTTGTTTGTCAAAGCATAAAATCAAATTTCTTCATCCCTTTTAGCAATACAGAGATTTTTATACTACGGGGAGGAACACTGAAGAAGAGATTCCTACACATGTAGAATCCAAGGTAAGCAGCACTAATGATTTCCAAAATCATGTCTTTTCTTTTTTCCCTCAAATTTTTGTCTGAATGCTATGTTACTAAAATTCTGAGTGTTTGTTTGATAAGAAAACAAATTAGGCCATGACTGAAGGTCAGTGCAAGAAATCTCTTTTCGCTTCCATTCATAAACTGGCCACGGAAGAGAGCAGACCAAGAAGTATGGTTGTTAAGGTAAAAACTTGAACCCCATTTTAGAGCAGATTTTTCTTATCTTTTTTTATCCCAAAGTTCTTGGATAATTCTCTCGGAATTGAACAACAGAAAGCGCAAACCGTTATTCCTGCACACATCATAGCCGAAGCAATATCAACGCTGCATGATGACGGTCTTGGCTTGAGATGGTCGGGTCCAATCACACCAACAGAAATGGAATATGTTGAGCAGTATGTTCTAGCAAAGTATCCGCAATATGCAGGCCTTGTTGAGGGAGAGCAGTTTGATCTCTCTAGTATTTGCATCAACGACGAGTCATCTACTGATGACAAGAGGAAATCTCCGAGAGGCTCTTCGAGAGATCCCTCCACACCTTCCTCTGGAAGCAACCTTCCTGAGCTAGACAGGACACAATTAGAACCGTCTAGACTGCTCGATATCCTCACAACCAAATCCTCCTTCCCCGGTAGCTTCATCTCGATCCCGGAGATACAGGCCCGAAACAAGGTCTTGAAGCACTGCGGCTTGCCTGACAACGAGTACCTAGTGCTCTTCACTCCGAACTACACAGATTCCATGAAGTTAGTGGGAGAAAGCTATCCGTTTTTTAAGGGAAACACTTACATGACAATCATTGGAGAGGAAGAGGACTGCATAAGGGAATATGCTAGTTTCAAGGAAGCAAGAGTGACTCCAGCACCGGAGACTTGGTTAGACTTGAGGATCAAAGGATCACAGCTTAGCCAGTATTTCAGGAAGAAAAGCAAGTACAAGCAAAAGGGTTTGTTCTCTTACCCTGCAGTTGTAAATGGGACACACTATTCACTTCATTGGGTCTCAGAAGCCCACAGGAATTCATGGCATGTTCTCCTTGATGCCACTCAGCTTGTTATTGGCAAAGACAACTTGAATCTGGTGCTGCATAGGCCCGATTTTGTGTTGTGCAGTCTCAACAATTCGCCCGCAAATCCCTCAAGGATAACTTGTCTTATGGTGAGGAAGAAATCCTTTGATACTAGTACAATGGCTTCAACTCAGGTCAATGAGTGAGTGGAGTTTGGAGCTTTGCTTGTACAATATGTTCTTGTTAACTGCTTTGAGCCAACAGTTTTTTCATCTCCTTACTTGCGGAGTAAAATGCCATTATCATCACTAGTTCCTAATAGCATGCCTTTAGCCCAATTTCACACGGAACAAATTAATTCCATGTGAAATTGGGCTAAAGGGCATTTGAGGGTTGATTCTAATGCTGGTGTGTAGCATTTTTGTTTCCGCTACCGAGTCTAGACTGTGATATAATGAACAATAAAAGATTTTGGGATTTTAAAATTTTGGGATTTTTACCAACTTAAATTCTTTCTTTTCTTTGGCGACAAGTTTCATTAATCCAAGCTCGGAAATTGGCAAGCATTTTCATTTTGGATTAGCCATCATTCTTGCTTAGGTAAACAAAGATGAGTATGTAACATTTCTTTGGCTTGTGAAAAAGATGTTAATACAAGTAATTAGTGCCAAACCAAAGTATACCCATAAAGGTAAATTATATATGTTTTTGATGCGTGGAATACGAGCCCGCCGCTTAGAAACAAGATTCGAACAAAATGTTTTCATTTAAAGCAACTTTGTTATAGTATTTTCTCTTGTAAAATTTAAATTGATACAATTTCAGTTCAAACCTTTAGTTCAAATATCCTAAACGGACCTCCACAACTTTAAAATATTTGACCCCTCTGACCTCTGCACTCGTTTGAGCATCAAATAATAGTGCACTTTGTGGAGAATTGGATTTCTTGTAGACCTTATTAGGAGAATCAAGCTAAAAAATCAATTCTACGTGGAAAGTCTTTTTTGATGATAACGTAAATCAAACAGTATTTTCTCAGGTTAGTCCATTTTATTTAAAGTGAGTGGTATACTTTATTAGGCTGAGTGTCATCAACTCTAACCCTTCTTTGGCAAGTTAGTCGAACCATTTCCACTAATTGGGTATTTAAGAGCATTGATTAGGACAATGTTGATGAAAATATTATAGCATGTGAGAGTTTTACACTCTAATATACTTTTTCTTGTCGTTATAACATGTAAGAGCTTTACACTTTAGCAACCAAAAATTTTGGTTCTAACTCACATTACCAAACACAATATAAAACTTTTAGCAAAAATAAAAGAAAAATAAAAAAATTGCTATAGTATAAACCAATCTTTTTTTTTTAAATTAAATATAGCATGATCCTGCCTGAGAAATCCAAGTTTTGTTGGAGCTAAAAGAGGCAAATGGCAATTAGCCTACCATGCAATATGGTAATAACCAGATTAAGAGTGGTAATATTTTTGGAGAATTGGTATTCGAATACATTATTTTTGTTAAAAAAAAAAATTAAGTCCAATTTACACATAAAGAATAATATAGATGAATAACTAGATTTTAAAAGTTGTAACCAACCCAATTTACATGAAAACTAGATATGCGTGCGAAAAAGACTAGAAACGATTGGAAAAATTTGTTCCAGTTCTCATTTTCGGGTGACATTATTCGGTTGTATGTAAAAAAAAAAAGTGAAGAAATTCGTGGGTAATTATTAGACGGTACTTTATAATCACGTGGTACTTAATTATCACTTTTTTTTTTTTTTTTTTGGTCTAAATCAAAAGAGACACCAGACCACATGCTTTCCATGACGAACAAGAAGGCAATTCAGACCATCCAGTTGGGCCACACTCATGAGACTCGATGCTCAATGAGACACGAAGAGGACGACGCAAGTTGAACGGGCAGCCTAGTGCGGGGCTGCAGAGTCGGATAAGAGTTGTTTGGACGGCATGCTCGCGAGGTTGGGGCGTGTCGACTTGGGACTTAGCTTAGGGGCTTGGGGAACCCTTAGGGCTTTGGTGCACAAGAGTTTTGCCTATAATCGGGAAGGATTAAACAGATGACATGTCGATTGGTTTTGAGCAATGAAGTCACATGTGCTACTAAAAAGAAGATACTCTTAGCCAACAGCCGTGTGACAGGCCTCAAGGGAAGACCCGCAGGCTTTTTGGTGGGCGAGTGTTCAACGTGTAGGGCCTCAACACGTGGAAGCAGTCATGATACTTGTATATGAGACTCGATGTTGGTCAAAGTTTGTCGGTGTGAGATGGGATGCATGCGCACAAGAACATGTAAGCCTATTGGAAGGCTTTTGTTGGAAAGGTTGGCCTTAACCCGAGAAGTTTTAGCGTCACATGGTCGTATTCTGCACATTAAAAATTTCAAACCATGATAGTATTTCACTTAGTAACCAATAGAGTAAATTTTGTGAATTTCCTTCGAACTATGCCACTTGCGTCAATATGTCCCTCAAACTTTAAAACACATATATTGTGCTTCTGAACTATAATATTTCTCCAGATTTACCCCCTTGAATTTTGAAACATACGTGTTTTTTGGATGGAATTGCTGAATTTCATTTGATTTAAGATTACACATGATACTTAGGAGTTAATATGAATATCGTTTTCATTTTAAATGAACTAATTGGGCATCAATCTCTTGTATATTATATCTTTGAAATACCTGCTCAAAAGCAAGAAAAAGAGGGAAGAAAAGTAAAGAATGTACCGTAATTCAAATTGGTTCTTTAACGGTTTTGAGTAAACTGATAAATTTATCTTTTTAATAAACGTAGCAAGTATTATTCTGTCAAAAAAATAACATGTTTCAAAGTTCAAGAGTAAATATACAGTTGTACGATAGTTCAGATATACAATAGGTTCCTTTTAAAGTTTAAAGGGCGTTTTAATACACGTGACATAACTGGGAAAATTCATAAAATTCGTCCAAACCCATATTTGGGATGAACAGAAATTTCAAATCTTTCTTTTAAAAAAATTTAAAAAGGGGTGGGAATAATGTTTGAAGATACGCTTAAAAAAAGCCTTATGGATCAGCAAGCAGTTGCTTGGACGGAAATTATAGTAAATATAGTTTTCCGAAAGCCAATTGCCAATTGTAGTAAGTAGTATGTTTTAAAACTATTTATAGTAAATAATAAATTTGTAGTGTAAGTAATTTATTTATCGTATCTTATTTATAATATAAATAATTCTTATTTACATAGTACATAGATCTTTTAGGAAACAATATATAAATTATAGGTGTAAATAATTTATTTATCTATTTACTTACAATGTTAAAAAAATTCTTATTTACACAATAAATCTGTTATTTGTTAAAAATATTTTCAAAACTTACTACTTACTTCAAAAAAAATTAAAATATATATATACTATTAATAGAATCTTCAGTGAAGTTCACTTGTATACTTCAATATTAACTCCTTCTAAAGACCTCCTTATGGTCGATCTACCCGTCATTGTGTGTGTTCATCACTTTTATATATATATATATATTGAAAAACAACTTTATTTCATCCGACTACTTATTTTGGAATAAACATAGAGCAAAAACTTTCCAAAATATATATATATATATATATATATATATATATATATTGAAAAACAACTTTATTTCATCCGACTACTAATTTTGGAATAAACATAGAGCAAAAACTTTCCAAAAGAGAAAAGGGTGCTCCAGTATAATCTCCCTTTATGGTGCACGTCTTTTGACCGTTCGGTCAAAATTATTTTTTAATACAAATCTAACGGTTAAAAATAACATTCTATTGGTAGATTTAGCATAACTTTTCAAAAAAAAGATAATTTTTAATACAAATCTAACAGTTAAAAATAGCGTTCTATTGATAGATTTCCAACAAAACTTTTCGAAAAAAAGATCCTTTTTTGATGCAATATCGTATCAGTGGTGCACATTTGTTAATATGGTCGAATTCATTTTTTTAAAACAAATCTGATTTTAATACAAATTTGAAAGACTGTTGTAATAAGGAAGAAATACCCAAAAGAAAAGGCATGTTAAAAATAGTGTTGTGGGTTGTGAGGTGCCCAATTTATGCTTTAACAACACGACTCCAGCCAAAGAAACAAAAGGTGGTACGTGACATGGAAAAGTGAAATGTACAATGCTCTAGGGGTATGTAGCAGCGGCCATACAAAAGAGCTTATCCACACCAGCAAGACAAACAGAATATGCATTATGTCCAAAGCATCTCAAATCATTACCAGAATCAGCATGGTATTACTTGAGCAAGATTAGAGGAGTTTTGTGTATTTTTGTTCTTTTTAACGTAGTCAAAATCATTAAAAAAATATCTCTGTTGGAAAGTGGAAGATTTTCAACAGAAAGAATAAGAAAAGAAGAGGCTTGCAGATCAAACAACAAAAGGCAACTTCCTTACAGAATATTATTCTTAACAAGTACGACTACAACATGGTATTGGACCAAAAGCAAAACCACTAGTACTAAATTCTAATCCGACACATAATTTAGAAAGATTTTGGTTCAAGCAAAACTTTTTGATCTGAACCTAACAGAACCAGAAAAATAAAATAAATTTACATAGAAAAGCATAACAAGAAAATAGAAACATAGCAGCAACCCATGATATTAAAGCTAGTATTTTTTTCTCCCATCTCCCTCAGTGATCACATCCTTGAAAGCACCACCACTCGGGATCATAGGCAACACGTGTTCTTGATGAGGGACTATCACATCCAACAAGTACGGCCCCGGCGTATCCAACATCTTCCGAATTGCACCTCTCAGCTCGTCCTTCCTTGTCACTCTGGCAGCCGGTATGTCACAAGCCTCTGCAAACTTCAACATGTTTGGGAAAATCGTGGATTCTCTTGACGGGTCTCCGAGGTACGTGTGGGCTCGGTTGGCCTTGTAGAACCGATCCTCCCATTGAACAACCATGCCCAAGTGCTGGTTATTCAAGAGCAGTATCTTCACGGGTAGATTCTCCACTCGGATAGTGGCCAGCTCCTGCACATTCATCATGAAACTCCCGTCACCATCGATGTCTACAACAACCGCTCCAGGGTTTGCGACGGCTGCTCCAATGGCAGCAGGCAACCCGAATCCCATAGCCCCTAAACCGCCCGATGTCAACCACTGACGAGGTCTTTTGTACTTGTAAAACTGAGCCGCCCACATTTGGTGTTGCCCGACACCGGTGCTTATGATTGCATTCCCATCGGTGAGCTCGTCAAGAACCTGAATAGCATACTGAGGAGGAATAGCTTCCCCAAAA
This sequence comes from Artocarpus hirsutus, assembly GCA_946598075.1. NCBI lineage: Eukaryota > Viridiplantae > Streptophyta > Magnoliopsida > Rosales > Moraceae > Artocarpus > Artocarpus hirsutus. The sequence goes on from CAMOHE010047355.1 coordinate 137,601, forward strand.
GTCTTGAAACTCAACGGGTACTTCTCTTTCTGCTCAGCAAGCTCCCCTCTCCAACTCGAAAAATCAAGCTTGTTGGCCTTCCCCATTTTCCCTTCCAAAATCCGATTCATCCCCTGCAAAGCGGGCTTAATATCGCCACAAACTGACACATGGGGCTGCTTGTTCTTCCCAATCTCTGCAGGATCGATATCAATGTGAACAATCTTCGCCCGGCTAGCAAAAGCCTCAAGCTTTCCGGTCACCCGGTCATCGAACCTCACCCCAAAGGCAAGCAACAAATCAGCCTTATCCACAGCATAATTGGCATAAACAGTGCCGTGCATTCCAAGCATCTGAAGTGACAAATCACTAGACAAAGGATAAGATCCAAGACCCATTAAGGTACTAGCAACAGGTATTCCAGTCAACTCAACAAACCTTCTCAACTCCTCACTTGCATTCAGACACCCACCACCAACATACAAAACCGGCTTTTTCGACTCCGAAATAAGCCTCACAATCTGCTCTAGATGAGCCTCATCAACTGTTTTTGGCAATCTAGATAAGTATCCAGGCAACTTAAGGGGTTGATCCCAATTGGGAACCACAAGTTGTTGTTGTATATCTTTCGGAATATCGATCAAAACTGGACCAGGTCGGCCGGTGGTCGCCAAGTAAAATGCCTCGCTAACAATCCTAGGAATGTCATCGACATCGAGCACAAGATAATTGTGTTTGGTTATAGATCTGGTTACCTCAACAATTGGAGTTTCCTGGAAGGCGTCGGTACCAATCATACGGCGGGGGACTTGTCCGGTGATGGCGATGAGGGGGACGCTGTCAAGGAGCGCATCGGCGAGGCCGCTGACAAGGTTGGTGGCCCCAGGGCCGGAGGTGGCGATACAGACGCCGGGGAGGCCGGAGGAGCGCGCGTAGCCCTCGGCGGCGAAGGCGCCGCCCTGCTCGTGGCGGGGGAGGACGTTGCGGATAATGCCGGAGCGCGTAAGGGCCTGGTGGATCTCCAACGACGCGCCGCCGGGATAGGCGAAGACGTCCGTCACGCCCTGGCGCTCCAGGGCCTCCACGAGGACGTCGGCGCCTTTCCGGGGTTCGTCGGGGCGGAAGCGGGAGACGAATGTCTCGGCGGCGGCGGGCTCGAACACAATGGCTGCGGAGACGGCGGCGGCGGATGGGGGTTGTGGTGGGGCCGGGCTGTTGGAGAGAGAGGAGGTGATGATGTGGAGGGGGCGGCGGCGGCGGCGGCAGCTGGTGAGGAGGAGAGGGGAAGGTTGGTGGATGGGGATTTGGAATATGGATTTTTGGGAGGAGGAGGAGGAGGAAGAGAAAGGATTGGAGGGTTTGGCGAGGAAGGAAGGAGACGGAGAAGTACTGGCCGCCATGGTTGAGTTAGAGAGAGAAAGAGGGCGACCGAGAGAGAGATGTGTGGCGTTAAGAAGAGGAGAGAAAAGACTTGCTAGATATATATACATAGACACGCACACAAAAATTAGGCTAGGAAATGCTGAGCTTCAAACTATTCACTTGAAAACAAGAATGATTTGTTTTCTTCTTTTCTTTTTTTCATTGGACCAAAAATTGCCCTTAAATTATTTGTTTTATTTTCTGTATTTTCGAATTTTACAAGAGGATAAGAAAAATACATTGAGGGGGCTATTATCTTTTTTTATTTTTTTACGGAACTCTTTATCACTTTTTTTGGTGTCGTTAAATAATATGATATCACGTTATTCAAAATATTTTATCTAGTATAACATTAATACTGTGTTTGACAGAAAGTGTTTGGGATTATTTTTTTAGTTATAAACAGTGTAAAGCTCCACATGCTACAGTGACAATAAAAAAATAATTATAATACAAAGCTCTTAAATGTTACGGTAAAAACTGTTGGGAACAAATTAAACCAAATTCTACGAAGATCGATCATGTCAAATCATTGAGAGAAATCATTTTAGATTATGGAAGCATACCTTGATTCATAATCTTGGATCGTTGTGGGTTATCGCCTTTCAATCTAATACATATTCTTTTGAAACTTCAATGAAGATGGGATTTCAGAGAAGCATGAATCTCTTTAAATTTTTCGAATAAGAATAAATAACTTTCTTTAGTTATTTTAATGTATTTTTAGTTTTGTCCATCATAAAATCTAGAAATTATAAATTAGTATCCATACATATAATAATAATAATAACCCATACATTATATTAATACCTGAAAAAGCCTTTTAACTTTATCTTAGTCATATTACTTTAATTTAGGCGTCACCTTAAGATAGCATTAACAACACATTTAATTACATATATAGGCCCACATGAAAAATTATTTTCCAATAATCTCCTACTTGGGCCACATATGTTTTTTTGCAAAAATGTGTTTATCTTAATGAGCTCAACTTTTGCTATCACACATAAGGGTATTCCTGAACAATCTTGTCATTGATCATACCAACATAGAACCAAAGCGGTCTTTGTCACAAATATAACGTGACTAGACCCATCAATGATCACACATATAGATATAACCAAATAACATAGATCAAGTATGGATGTATAGCATATATAACCAAATAACATAAGGGTATTCCTGAACAATCTCGTCATTGATCATACCAACATAGAACCAAAGCGGTTTTTGTCACAAATATAACGTGACTAGACCCATCAATGATCACACATATCGATATAACCAAATAACATAGATCAAGTATGGATGTATAGCATGGAAATTACATGCAAAGTGATTTAAACATGTCTATTTCTAACTGGTCTAACCTTATATCTCAATGAGATCAAAACCATACCAAAATCAGAGTGTAAGTGAACTGTATTCTTTATTTTTACAGAAAACATATACAAATACACAATGTCTAAATATAAAGAAAACTAGCATTCAAATACAAACTCCCACTAAAACTACATGTCATCAAGTAACTGAACACCCACATGAGCAGTGTGCTCGTGAAAGACCTTAGGTGGAAGCCTTTTTGTAAGCGGATCCACAAGCATGGAGTTTGTACCAATATGCTCTATAGACACATGATCACTCTGAACTCTTTTTTTAACAACAAGAAACTTAATCTTTATATGCTTTGAATTTGAAGAGCTCCTGTTGTTGTTGGAATATAAGATTACAGATTTATTGTCACAAAACAACTTAAGTGGTCTGTCTATACTTTTCACAATTCGAAGCCTAGTGACAAAGTTTCGCAGCCATATTCCATGATTGGATGCCTTATAACATACTATAAATTCTGCCTCCATAGTGGAAAAAGCTATGAGTGACTGTTTAGCACTCCTCCAAGAAATAGCTCATCCAGCAAGTAAATAAATATAGCCCGAAGTGGATTGACGACTATCTTGACATCCAGCAAAATCTAAATCCAAATAACCAATGATCTCGAGTTGGTCTGACCTTCTATATGTAAGCATGTGATCTTTTGTTCTCTATAAATATCGTATAACCCGTTTGGTTGCTTTCCAATGATCCATTCTAGCGTTACTCAAATATCTGCCCAACAATCCAACAATGTATGCTATATCCAAACTAGTACAAACTTGAGCATGCATTAGACTCCCAACAACTGATGCATATGGGATCTTTTCCATTTCCTTAACCTCAAGGTCGTTCTTAAGACATTGACTCAAACTGAACTTATCTCCTTTAGCCACAAGGGTATCTCTTGGTTTACAGTCCTGCATGCCAAATCTTTTAAGCACCTTTTTGATATAACTCTTTTGTGATAACCCAAGAATACCCCGAGAGTGATCTCGGTTTATTTTAATTCCTAACATAAAAGAGGCGTCACCAAGATCTTTCATCTCAAATTTCTTTGATAGAAATCTCTTGGTTTCATGCAATAAACCTATACAATTGGTGGCAAACAGTATATCGTCAACATACAAAACCAGGAGAACACACTTACTCCCACTGAACTTATGGTATATACAGTCATCTACAGCGTTCATCTCGAAACCGAATGAGATTATCACTTGATAAAATTTGTAATAACATTGACGAGAAGCTTGTTTAAGCCTATAGACGGATTTCTTTAATTTGCAAACCATATGCTTTGGGTCTCTCGACTCAAAGTTTTCTGGTTGCACCATATAGATCATTTCATCAATGTCACCATTTAAAAACGCCGTCTTAACATCCATCTGATGTAGCTCAAGATCAAAATGTACTACAAGTGCCATAATTGTCCTAAAAGAGTCTTTCATTAAAACCGGAGAGAAAGTCTCTTTGTAATCAATGCCTTCCTTTTGGGTAAAGCCCTTAGTGACAAGAAGAGCCTTATATCACTCTATATCACCCTTTGAATCCCTCTAGGTTTTAAATATCTATTTACAACCAATGGGCTTCACACATTCAGGTAATGGAACGAAATCCCAAACGTCATTGTCCTTCATAGACTTTGTCTCATCTTTCATGGCATCTATCCATTTTTGAGAGTTCGAACTATGCATGGCTTGACGGACATTGATCGGATCATCATCCATCAATCCAATACTTTCCTCATGTTCTTGGAGAAATATAATGTAATCATCCGGAATAGCACTTCTCTTCTCTCTAGTGGATCTCCTTAATGGCATAAGTTTCTGAGGTTTTGGTTCTTGAGGTTGTTGAGTTTGTACCTCAAGGGGTTGAACGACTATGTCTGGTTGTTCTTGATATACAACTTGATCAATGTCAGGGATGGAAGCCTGAACATTATCAAAAGCAATTGTGGGAATAGGATCCAATCCTTTTTGAACAAGAGGAATAGGATCAAATTCATCCTCAAAGATGAAGTCTCTAACCTTATTTCTCCCTCCAAACTCAACATCCTCAAAGAATGTTGCAATTCCAGTCTCAAAAATAGCCTTAGTAATGGGATCATAAAATTTGTAACCCCTTGACTATTCAGAGTAACCAATAAAATAACAGTTCACTATCTTGGGATCCAATTTCTTTTCATTAGGCCTATAAGGCCTTGCCTTAGTTGGACAACCCTAAGTATGTAAATGCATCAGACTAGGCCTTTTGCCAGTCCAAAGCTCATAAGGTGTTTTGGTTGTTGCCTTTGTTGGTACTCTGTTGAGAATGTAAGCTGCAGTCCTGAGTGCTTCACCCTAGAGGGATTCAGGTAAGGTGGAATGACAAATTATACTCCTCACCATATCTTTAAGTGTCCGGTTTTGTTTCTTAGCTACACCATCCATGCTAGGTGAACCTGGCATGGTATATTGAGGGACTATCCTGCATTCCTCTAGAAATTTAGCAAAAGATCCTGACGTTGTTCATCTGATTCGTCATATCTGCCATAGTACTCACCACCATGGTCAGATCTAACGGCCTTAATTCTTTTGCTGAGTTGAAGTTCAACTTCAGCCTTATATGACTTGAACACGTCCAAAGTCTGTGACTTCTCATGTATGAGATATAGGTAGCTATTCTGAGAGTAATCGTCTATGAACGAGATAAAATATTGTTGACCATTCCATGAAGCCACAAGAAATGGTCCACAAATGTCCGTATGTATCAATTCTAAGACATCCATAGCTCTATTGGCATCTAATCCCCTTTTGTTTGTCTGTTCCTTTAATACAATTAACACAAATTTCAAAATTTGTAAAATTAAGGGAATTAAGAATTTCATCTAACACAAGTCTTTCCATCTTTTTCCTTGAAATATGTCCTAATCGCTTATGCCATAATATAGCTGAATTCTCATCGGTTAATTTACGTTTTATGCCACGAGAATTAACATGCAAGATTTTATTATAAGAAGCAACTGTATCAAGCAAGTATAGGTTATCTTGAAATGATAAAGAACCGGTACCAATAACATTTGAATTTAAGGAAAGATTAAACTGACTATTTCCAAATGAACAATAGTACCCAGATTCGTTTAAAGCAGAAATAGAAATTAAATTTCGCCTAAACGACAATACAACAAAAGTGTCTTTCAAATTTGAATAATAACCGGAACTTAATAATAACCTAAAATGCCCTATTGCTTCAACTTCTACCGATTTTTCATCACCCATATAGATGAATCTTTCAGCATCAATTGGCTTTCGGTAGCTGAGGCAACCCTGCATAGACATACTTATATGAGTAGTGGCACTTGAATCAATCCACCAAGTGTGTCTTGGCATTGAAGTTAAATTAACCTCAAAACAAACCAAATTGAAAAGCTTACCTTTCTTTGCACGCCAAGCATGATACTTGGTGCAGACCTTCTTCATGTGTCCAAGTTTACCACAAAAGTAACAACCAACATCTCCATCATTTTTATCCTTATCTTGTTTCTTTTGTGCTGGACCTTTAGCAGCTTCATTACTCTTCTTCCTTTTCTTCTTCTTGTCCTTAGAGGTGCTAGCCAAGTGAGCACTTTCAGTCTTGTCTTACTTCAGTTTTTCTTCCTCTTGCACACAATAAGAAATTAACTTATTAATAGTCCATTTCTCTTTATGGCAGTTGTAACTGATCTTGAATTGGCTGAATTGTGCAGGAAGAGAAATCAAGACAAGATGCACTAGAAGGTCCTCAGAAATTTCCAAATCTAGTGTCTTTAATTTTGAAGCCAGATGAGACATCTCCATGATGTACTCCCTTATGTTTCCTTCTGCTTTGTACCTCATTGAAATCAGGCTCGTTAAAGGCGTGCTTGTTTCAACCTTATCATTCTTCACAAAACATTTCTCAATGGCCTCAAGGAAACCCTTGGCTGTAGTGACCTCATCAGGCACAGTGCCCCTGAAGACTTCTGGAACGCCTCTCTTAATAATCATAGACTTATTTGGTTAGAATGATCCCATCTTTCAAGTTTCTTTTTATCCTAATAGAACTAGAATCTGTAATAATGGGACGTTCAACCCTTATGGCTAAGTCTAGATCTAAGCAACTGAGAACGATTAACACATTCTCTTTCTAGTCCTTGAAGTTAGTCCCATTCAGCATAGGAATGGAATTAACACTTGTAGAAATTGAGGAAGATGATGCTATAGCTGAACAAACAACAAAATCACATATTCACATAAGAGTTCACATAAAACAACCAATAAAATTCAAACAATGGTTAATCCCATCACAAGAAATCTGTAACAACATTAATATTTAGTCTTTGGACAGAAATATTAACTTGTAAGTGGTATTCTTGGTATAGTGATCAAATATTAACAATAAATCATATCAAATAATAAGTTAATCTTTGGATCTACTTATTATTCACATGCCAAAAAATAACCATATAATTGTTACATATTTTTTACCATAGGTATGAATTTAATTCGACCAAATATTAAACTTCCTTAGGCCGATTAATATTTGCATGAATTAAATTCATACAACAATCTAAATATCACAAATTAATTAACATCCACAAAGAGGCTACTTTGACAGCTTATTGATTCAATCAATTAATTTGATAATATTAATAATCTAAAAACACAATTTGAATTTTAAAGTTGTACCAAAAAATTGACCAAAAAAAATTTTGATAAAAGTCAACCATTTAAAGTCAACGATCAAAGTCAACGTTGACCGTTGACCCTGACCTGGTCAAAGGTGGACCGGGTCAAGTTGACCCGACTCAGGTCCTTACCCAGCCTTCCTTTTTTTTTTTTTTTAATTCGGGTCACCCAGGGGTTGAGCCCTTAGGATTTTGCTGGTTACAAGCCCGATAAATCTAGGCTTGTGACCAGCCCATCATTTTTTTTTTTTTTTTGAGGTTGGTCACCCCCTGGGTTATAATCGTTCACGGGCCTTTGTGGCTCGTGTGAATTGATGCAGTTCTAGGCTGAAGCCCAGAATGCATCTCCTGCCCAAGGGGGTCACGACCCCCGGGAATCGATGCCAGGCAGTTGGTAGAGCCAACAGCCAAGGAGACCTCACCGGCGGGACGTCACGACCTCACCCAAAGAGAGCCGACGCCAACGGCGGGACAGTAGGCCACCGGCGAAACCCAGAAATCAACCCCCCTCTCTCTCTTTGGCAAAATCCAGCAGCGCTGGCTGAACAACGGCTTTTGGCCGCCGTTTCCACTCGTTCGCCACAGCTTGAGGCAGCGTCTCTCCCTCTCCGGCGAGTCCTGACGGTCTTGGCCTAATTTCCTTACTAGCAATAGTGAGTTTGTCGCCGATAACCCTTTGGTTTACAGAATACCTTGAAAACGATTTCTTGAAATCATTTTATGTTATCCCGTTTTCAATTTTTTTTATTATTATTAACGATTTGTACAAAATCATTTATACACGTACAAAATCGTTTATACTGAAGTCAAACAAATCTTGATTCATGAAACCCAGGAAAAATTGAACAAAGTTTTGTATACACGTGTATTGAATCCATATGTTTAAATCCGGCTTCTTTATAAAACCAAATCAGATTCCTTATTTGACTTCAACAAGATTATATACACATGTAAACGAAATTGTTTGTGACTTTCAACAAAAATAAATTCTTTACGCAGTAAATCCATATAGCAACCAAATTGCATATTGTAAATTCATATACATCTGAATAAACTAAAAATTTTGAGAAAATATTTCTCAATGATTCAACATAAAACCGCTCTGATACCACTTATTGGGAACAAATTAAACCAAATTCTACCAAGATCGATCATGTCAAATCATTGAGAGAAATCATTCTAGATTGTAGAAGTGTATCTTGATTCATGATCTTAGATCGTTGTGGGTTATCGCCTTTCAATCTAATACGTATTCCTTTGAAACTTCAATAAAGATGGGATCTTAGAGAAGTAGGAATCACTTTAAATTTTCTGAATGAATAATTCGTATGAAATTGGGGACCATAACCAGAATAAATAACTTTCTTTAGTTATTTTAATATATTTTCAGTTTTGTCCATCATAAAATCTAAAAATTACAAATTGGTATCTACACATATAATAATAATAATAATAATAATAATAATAATAACTCATACATTATATTAATACCTAAAAAAACCTTTTAACTTTATCTTAATTTTATCACTTTAATTTAGGCTTTACCTTAAGATATCATTAACAACACATTTAATTACATATGTAGGCCCACATGAAAAATTATTTTTCAACAAAAACAGTTTTAATCATTCTCTCAAATACCTTATAAAAAATTTTAACTGGTATAACATTTTAAATGGGGTAGTGGAATCTTGATTGATATAATAACAGAACATTCTTAAACACCACCGGGACAAGCATTCTTACCATAATCCCCTTTTTTTTTTCTTTCTTTTTTCTTTCTTTCTTTTTGGTTCCCTGCCCTGCCCATATCTCATTACTATTTTTATATTTCTTTTCTTTTCTGCTTTTTTTTTGGAACAGTATATGCTTGTAACTGGACTAAAACACTCTCTGGATTATTTGTTTGGTTTTGGGGTAAATTTGGAATTTCACATGCGTGACACTTGGAACTCGTTTCACTTTTCTCTCTTTCTTTGTCCACTTTTTTTTTTCCTCAGTGCACTGGAGTGCATGTGCTATGTGGATCTTTATCTTAAGTACAAAAAATAATTAAAAAAAAACACCGAAACTAAAGCGGTATCTATTGATTATTGAATATTCCATAGTCACACACCTATTAAAAAATAAAAATAATAATAATATCGCACCCTAGTGATATATATATATATATATATATATATATTGTTTTTGCTAATTCCACCGCCAATGATAGTGGTTAAAGCACTCACCAGCTTTGTTTCATTTTTCTAAAAAGAATAGAAAAAAAGGGGGTGTCCTAACTTGATTGTGATACAAACAAAGATGATATATACATACGGACAAATACAAACAGAGAAGTTGATTCATTGAAATAAATGTGTTTTGTACTGGCTTCAAGCACAGCCATTATTATGCAGCACTTCAAGTATGAAAACTGATCATCTTTTCTTGTAATATGTTTTATAATCTATTTTGATATGTACTTATGTATGTATTAGTTAATTTTAAAAAATTACATTATTCTTTTTCTAAATGGTTATTTCACTTTTCTCATACAACTAAAATGGCACCTAAATTTCCTTCCTGAGCTTATTATAAGTTTCAAATTTGACCCTTCCGTCAAAAAGTGTCAGCTTTTTTAATACTTCTGATCACGTACGTGTCACATGACTAGTTCATAAAACTCTATAAGCAATATGGGAGAGTGATGACAATGCAGCGGATGCAATTGCAGGTGGAGGTAAGATAGGGCAAGGAAGAATTTACAATTTTTATTTTTATTTTTATGGAAATTTTAGAGTATTTTGTTTGAACTTATTATATTGCCCTTTACAAAGCAGTTGTGTGACCACTCGTCATTAAAACCATTAAAAAAAGTGAAGCCTAAATAGCCAAAGTATCAAAGTCGCAACTTATTATTAGTTCATCCAGTCTTATGCAATTTTAAATTGTAAAAACAAGTGGAACAGCCGCTATTTTCTGAAGAAAACATATATGCTTTTTATTTTTTATGTTACACACACAAAATTTGAAGTTTGACTTAAACACTTATCCTACTTGTGGACTCATGTTGTAAGATTTACCCAGGTTTGACATAGTGGTGAGAATCACAGTTTTCACCATAAACTTAGTTATAAACAGTATAAAGCTCTTACATGTTACAGTAACAATAAAAAAATTACTACAGTATAAAACTCTTATATACTACAATAAATATGGTGCTAACCAACTGTTCCACCACCTTCCAAACACCACCTTATACTTTATTAATTTGTGACGCTCAGTACATTTAAGGCCCTCTGACACTATTGTAGCAACAAAAGCAGTAAACGAGGTGGAGGTAACTTCCAAACCAAAGCAAGAAAATTTGTGATTTTTATTTTTTGTTGGGAATTTTAAAGTCTATTTATTTAATTCAAAAATACCACCCTGACCTTTACGATGCAACATATTGTAACGCCCTGTAGAGGAGGTTACCATTTAAATAAATGAAAGAATTATTTAACTTGAATTGAAATAAGACGACTTAAAGAAAAATTATTATTAGCAGATATGCTCTGAAGTCTGAAATTATAATAAGCTAATAATTACAAAATAGTCTATTGAGTTTACATTTTAATCAAAAATAAAAATGCGGGACAATATCGAACAATACAATATACACAATACATACTACAGTTGAAGAACTGAATGACAAGACCGATAGAAAGCACTAACCGATGAAGAGCTCAAGTGTACATTCGCACACTCTAACGTGAACAATCGTGAACATAATCGATAATCACTGCTGCCAACTTGGTATTTTGCACAACACTATACCGGGAGGGGGAGCGTAAATTAAAACAGACAAAATACAAAACGATGAGCGAAAGTCTTAATAGGATGACTTTTGAAACACAACATTTAAATATTAAACAGATCTTTGCAAAACGAATAAACTGTATAACTTGAAAATGCTATTATCGAAATTACAACATATAATTTATCGCAAAATCATATATATATATATATATATATATATATATATATACACACACACTTACTTCAGGATGATAGAATAATACCATCATGATGGCCCATATGAGCTTTTGGAACTTGCCCTTTAGGACTCCCTCTGTGCGACTTGAACTCTTAACGCTCCGAAGTTTAAAACTCAACTATCCACCGAGTCTCAAACAATAATAATATTTTGAAAGAGTATGCTTGAAGAAGTCTCATCCTGAGGTTTAATTTTTTTTTTTTTTTTACTTCACAATTCATTTTGAAAACATATTTTCAAACGACTTTGAAAATAACATAAAATTCAATTGTTAAAAATAACTTAAGAATAATACATGACCAAAACACTTAAAACTTGACTCACAAAAGAAGGTTAAAGAATCCTACCTCGATATCAACAATTCTCGTCATAATTAGCTCTAAACCAACGCTAACTCAGTATGTGCTTCACTATGTTCTAGAATATTTAATATCATTCTAACATTAAAATCTACTCTAATTTTAATGGAAATCACATCCCACAATTAATTATGCAATCTGGTCTATTAGTGTGCCATTAACATGATTAAATGTAAAATGTGAACAAATCAAAGAAAAATATCTAACATGCTTCAAAAGCAATTTTTACACTAATCTGGTCACTAAGCATTTTGAAATAAATTTTAAAAATAACAGTTTGAAAATGGGTAAAAAAAAATTTACAATATTATAAAATTGCACAGTTTTCCACCCTAGAGTAGCCATCCCAAACAAGCTTACCAGTGCAGTGCCACTAGTTGGCCAGTTCCTGAGGTTGGCTTGTCGGTCTGTCGGAAGTTTTCTCAATTATCTTCCGCAACACCCAATCAAGCTCAAACTCGATTTCAGCCTATTTTCGAAGTCCCATAACACATAAATCATGTTGAACACTTAGAAATACACAGTGTAAGAGTTTAGAATAATTTTCTCTAATTTATAACATTAAAATATCTATTTAAGGTTTAAATCAAAACTTTGAGAAACTCAAACTAAGAACATGCTCAATATAAATTTAAATAATGATTTCACATAAATCATAGGTATGCATTCATTGTTACAGTAAACTTCTCAAACATGTTCATAACAAATTCCATAATCTTACATTTAACATTAAAAATACATAATTGTTCTCAAAGATGACATGAATATTCTAGAGGTTCACAAAACTCTTATTAACAAGAAAAAAGGAGGTAAAGGAATTCAAGAAAAACTCAAAGTCAAAAGATATGAAATTTTCTAGATTTAGGTTTAGGTTTCTTACCTCAAATCCTTAGACAATGTTGATGTTTATGCCTGTCTCAACTTTGATCCTTGACTTCATGGAGGTTAGAAGCCAAGATAGGATTTGTTTCTAAGTTTCTAGAGTGGGTTTGAAGTTTTGTGCGATTTTAAATTGTAGGGACAAGTAAAACAGCTAGTTTTTTTTTTTTTTCTTCAAAAAAGTTATTTTAAAGTACTCTTTTTATTTGTGCTCATTATTTATTATAAAGAAAAGCATATACCCCACTAAATTCAAAGTCTAGACTTGTAAACTTTATGTCTTGGGATTTATATTTTGTTAATATGTGGTGCTCAATACAATTGACACCTTCTTGCACAAGTCTAGGAGGGAAAAAAAAAATTTTGGCTAGTTTGTATTAATTTATAGATGGCTAGTAAGGTAGTCTAAGAAAGGTTATACAACATAGCTATTTTGGATGCATTGTATTAATAAATTAGTCAAACCCTATTTGTTTTTCATTTTAATCTCTCAATTTCATGAAAGTAGTAACCTAATGACATTAAACTTGCTCTCAAATCGGGTAGATGAAGGATTTTAAGTTCAACACTACGAAAAGTGTTTGAGAAATCAAACGAGCATGGATTTTTACTTATTTTCAAAGGGAAAAAGGCCACTATAGTATAACCATAGGTTTAGTGGGTCAAATCATTCGAGCACATGGAACAAAATGATAATAACATGAAACATAAGATTAGAATTAATAACTAAATGTAACTTAATTTAATATGACATTTTTTTTCATTGCTTCTTGCTGAAGATTTTTGTTTAAAAAAAAACTTTGATTGTTTATTAATGTGTACTATTAGTAACATTTTGTTTTGGAGTGAAACTCATTAAAAGTCCATGAATGTTCTTCTATTTCTAGAAATAAATCTATTCAAATTTGAATCAAACTAAATAGTTTTTTTTGTCCCTAAAAAAAAATTAGCCTTTTTGTTAAATAAATGCATAAAAAATTTTAATATAAGACGTTGTACCAAATTTAATCTTAAACTAAAAAAATATGTTATAGTTAGTCCTCATATGATTAAGAAAAAAAAAAAACCTAGCCCAATTATTGTTCAAAAAACATAAACAAAAGTTTCCAAAAGGAGCAAATTATGAAGATCATAAATCTTAGAAACTAAGCATCCACAATGGTATCAAACTCAAACCTTTGGACCACATCTACAACAATAATAGAGTTCTTACAAATTTTCCTGTTGCGACCTATTTATCTCTACCAATCACACATTCTCCACAACATAGCTCTGTAATGTTACACATTTACATGTCATTATAGACAACAATAAAAGAAACTCGTCCAATGATATTTTAACAGTATACAATTAAAATAGGCAGTAGATAAAGTATAAATGTGTATGTGACAATAATGGAATATAATTTTTTTTTTAACTTAGGACATGTTTGCCAAATCGTAAAAAAAAAGTGTAAGAGAAAAGATAGTGAGTTTGGAAAATAAAGTAAAGTAATAGTAATAGTAATAGTAATAGGGATTATTTTCTTTCTAATATTTACTTACTTAGAAATGAAGATCTTATTCAATATAATTGTTAAGTTATCTATTTTACATAACTACTAACCATTAAATTATAACATTTAAAGTTAGATATATAAGTAAATATGACAATCATTCCTTTTGATAGAGAATCAGTACTAAGAGAAAGGAGAGGATTGGTATTTCTTTTTCTTATTTCTTTTTCTCTTTTCCTATATTGTATGGGGCCTATAAAATTCTCATTACTGATTCTATAAGTAAATATATTATTTAAAAAGAAAAGGAATCACTTCTTACTTTTTCATATCTTTAATGCAAAGTAAGCATACCTTTAATATGCAATTTGTTATTCAAAGTAAGAAATAAGAACAATATGTGAAATTAAAAAAAATGTAACGCACTTCCAAACAAAAAAAAAATGATCGAATCTCTGTGTTGTTATAAAACAAATGCAAAATAACTAATTTGCAAAGCATAAATAAAATAGGGATATGAGAAAAACAGAAAGAAAGACTTTCTTATTATTTTTCATTTTATTGTATACAAATACAAGCTTTTAAGGCCATCTATATAGGCAAACAATCATGAAGTAGGAGAGGCTAATAACCACAGGTTACCATAATAAAATACTCTTCACAGAGTGTTAATTGGGATGTTATATTGAAGGTTATGGTATACCAAATACCAATAATAACCAAACTAGAGATAATGCAATTGATGAGGGTGATGTAAATATGAACATCCGCACCTAATTCATAACATCTGCAATAATATTTTTTAATATATATAGATTGTTTACCTTTTTATACCTTATATTTTAGGTTTATTTAAATATTATATCTTCACTTTTTAATCTCATCGAATGTTTACCTTTGTACTTGATTTTATACCCAAATTTATACATTTTCCCAATTAGTCTTTAATTTTAACCTAAAAAATTGCTCAAGATACACTTAAATTATAAAATAAGAGAACTTTAATAACTTAAAAAAACTTTATACAAAAGTTTTTGACTGCAAAAATGTATAAAATACCCTAAAAATAGGTGTTTTGTGTGCTTTTGTTTTTATTTTTGTTTTCTTCTTATTTTTTTAAAAGTAAATTTTTTCTCTTTTACTTAAAGATAATTTAGTCATTTTAAATGTCAAAATCAACAATTAACTAAGATAAGATATAGATTTGGTACTAAATCTAATCTTGAAGTATACATTCGATGAAATAAAAAACTAAAATTATAGTTTTTAAATTAACCGATTAAAAGATAAATATCCTATATCTTGTATACATACCAAAACTAAAATATGGAGTATTATGTTTCTATATTAAAGACAAATAGATATCACCATAACAAGATATAGAAAAGCTCAACTAGTAACTGCTTCGTGCGGTATAAACTGGTTTTTTCTTCTCCCACAAGTAGCGTTCCAACCGTTGAATCTTGCATTTAACATTCTAACATGGGAAAATCCACATTAAAAATTTATAACGCATAATACGAAATTATTTTTAATTATAGATTCAACTAAGGGATGGCAATTGTTGTAGATGATCTTGACGGTCCAAGCCTAAAGACGAGGTCAGGATAAGCCCAACAAGGGCTCAAGTCGAAGAAGACATCTCGATAGAAGACGAGTCGACCAGGCCTCCTCTAGGGACTAACATATCATAAAATAGACAAGAAGTCAAGATGAAGAGATATCCAAATTCATTGAATTTAGAGATGAGAGTTTGAATTTCAAAATGGGTATGTGAATCTTCACAAGATAAGGAAAGCTAAGTCGTTTATGTGCCATTTAAAGAATATCATATATGGCATGAATAAAATTAAAAAAAGGGAATATTCTTGATTTTATTATATCTTATTTATTATTTTATTTAATTAGTTCATACGTGAAATTGTAACTATAAACAAGGATTAAAAACCCAAAGAAAGGACTTTTTATCCCTCTCGTATCCATGCACACAAAAGATAGTGAAAAAACCCTACAGTAGACGTAGCTCACGTTGAGTGAACCATTATAATTCCTGTTGTTCTTTACTTTTTTGTGTCACTAATTTCTTATTTTCATGAAAAAACTATGAGTGATTTGTGAGGTTATTGTTGACTAAGTTTTACCATCAACAACAATAAGACAGTTTTGGGATAGGATAGTCTTCCTGTCAACCCCACTCTCGTGAAAAAAAAAAAAAAAAAATCCTCATCCTATCAACCCGCATGAATTGACAGGGATTAGGGTGGGTTTCTTCATCATGTGTTTGAGATGCTCACTATAGTGATGCAAGAACGAGCTGGCCCGGCCCGTTTTCCTTAATTCAATTGGGCCGCGGGCCAAGCTTATCCATATTAAAATTATCTTGGCCCAGCCAAGCCTGTGGGCCATTTTTACGTTGGTCGTGCCAGGCCATGCCATGTTGGGCAGTGCCGTGGGTCTTGAATAGACCGGCCCATCTTGGCCCATCATGGGTTTAGATAGGCCAGCCCATCTAAGCATACAATTTTTAATTTTTGAATTTTTAAACAAGTTAACAAATTTAAAAGTTTGAATAGTCAAAGGAAATATAAAAAGTGATATTTTATTTACGATTGTCTCATTAAAAACCTTTTCAAGGAAAACCTAGTGGGACAAAACCTTGCTTTTGTTTTTCAAAAGCAAAGCATACCTAGAAGGAAAAAATAAAAAAATAAAAAGAAAAGAAAAGAAAAGAAAACAGCTTGCTAGGCCTATTGTAACATGATATGCGAGGCCTTATCTCAGCTTTGCTTCTTAGAAGAAGCAAAGCATGCCTACAAGCAAAAAAAAAAAAAAAAAAAACTTACTATGATGTGATGTGTGAGGCTTTTTACTGAAAAAGGCTATATTCAGCCATGTTTACCCGTAAATAAACATAAAAAATATATCTATATATATATATATAATTGGGCCACAATGGGTCTTTGGTGGGCTAGCCCATTGTGGGCCTGTATGAGCCTTTCATGGGCCAGAATAGGCTGGCCCATTATGGGCCTAGAAGGGCCGAGCCTGATTTTCCATGAGCCGGCCCGCGGGCAAGCCCATGGGCCAACATATGTTGGCCCAGCCCAGCCCACCAGTATTTATGTGCCGGGTCGGTGTAGCAGGATGAGCCCGGGCCTCGACCCATTGTTGTATCTCTAGCTTACTGTATCCCATCTACCTGAATAGTTATTTTCCTGATAAAATAAATAAACAAATAATCAATTAAATGATTAACAAACCTATAAAAGAATTAAGTTAAAAATAAAAGAAAACTATAGTTCTTGAATTTGCATAGATATTACGTGATATAACATTATACTTAAAATTATATATGTTACGTTTTTTTATTATTATATGTTATCGTAATTGTTTGGCAATTTTACCCATGAACTCATTTACCTATATAGACCCGCCTCAAATAGGGCAAAAAGACCCCAAACTTAAGCAAGCTAGGGTTATGAATAGATTAAAGGTTTAACCTATCATGGATTATTGGAAGGGAATGAGTTTAAAGGTTCTCAACCCTATTTTAGCTACGCCATTTGATTTTATCATTTTTAATAAATATATTATATATTTCAAGCATACTATAATATTATGAAATATCTACAAAATTCAAAAAGGAAATTTTTTTTTAATTTTTAAGTTGGAATCTTACATAAACGTGACAATTGTAGGAGCAATTTTTATTTACTTTATCATGAACATATTCAATTAGGTAATTGGGGTACAGTGGGTAACTTATCACAGAAAACTCGACCCATCCCTAGATAATTTATGCAAGTTGATGGGGCAAATATAAGTATTGTTTTTATTCGTACGATAGCTTGGCGAGAAGACTACTTCACCCTAAACCTGCCTTTTTGCCATTCCTAGTTATAGCATATTATATCAAATTAAAGAAATATGATGCAAGAAATAGAATCAGGGACCTTTAAACCATTCCCACCCTTAACTTGTGACATGTTAAACCTTTAACATGTTAAACTCGAATTTTTTCTACCCTACTTAAGGCGTGTTCATGGGTAAACGAGCTCGCGAGGAAAATTTACCAAAGTAAATGAGGTGGTATACTACTTTTTTACTACTACTATTGTGTTCTATTATTTTTTCTTACTTTTTTTTATTCATACCATTTCTCCTAACCAAAAAAACCAAAATATCCTTAGAAACACATGTTTGCTTGACGCTAACTCAAAATACTTGCGATCAATTATGTCTTAATATTCTTCAAGAGTTGTATGTTTCAAGTTTTCTTAGAGAAATAGTAAAATTGAAAAACAATGTCATAGAGCGCAATTTCTCAAATTGATCCAAATTGCCATCCCTAATTCAATTTTAAAAATTGATTCAACCACTAAATCAACAATTCTTACCGGTGAGGGAAAAAAAAGACTATGCACACTATTAGAATTCCCTAAGTAATTGGGGGAGAAACATGACGCAATCGGTGCAACATCCATTACACAAAAAGTTCTATAGGGTATTTGGAGGTGTGGTTAGAGCCAATGGATTTGAACCAATTTTGGTGATGAACACTGTAGCATATAAGAGCTTTATGCTGTAGCAATTTTTTCTTTTTTCCTATAGCTGCTTAGACCATCTCCAACCTACGCTAGATTTGTGGGTTAAATGCCATTTTGGCATTAGTGCTATCTCCAACAAGATGCCAAAAACACATGCCAAATTAATGAGAAGAACAGGAGCATGCCAAATCTGATGTACCACTATTCATCATGCCATTTTGGTGAAATAATTAAATAGTAGGAAATAAGTAAAAAATAATATAAAAAATAAAATAAAATAGAATATACCGAGAATTTTTTTTGGTGTTAAAAATGGTGTAAAGCATGAAGATAAAGTTATTGTTTGATGTAACGATTACACCATTTTGATATTATGGTTCGGAGATGATCTTAGAGCTTTACATTATTTGTTAGTTAAAACAAATTGGTTTTAACTACGGGTGAACAAAAAACCCGATAACCCGACAAACCTAATTAACCCACTCATTCCAACCCGAGATAACCCAAACTCAATAAACTTAATAAATAATTCAACTCAACCTAACCCATCTCAATCCAACCCAGCAGGTTTCATTACGTGGTTTTGGGTTAGGATTTTCCCAACTTACCATAACTTGAACCCACTCAATCTATTTTTGCATATATATACAAAATATTTATGTTGTATATTTATAATTTTAATATATAAATTACACATACACAGAGTTGAAAAATATATTTTGACATGTATTATTTCTAGCATCCGTATATTATTTTGGTTCTTATTTTTAATTATTTTTTATAAATACTCTTACTTGCATCCGTGAGAAGTTGACAAATATATTTTGACAAAAAGTATATGTGTGTTATTTGTTCTATTTTTACATTAATAAAGAGAAGTTTATTATGATTTATGTCAAGTAATGGGTCCTGCATTACAAATGTAAAGGATGTTTGAGTAGAGATGCTTGAAATATGAGATTGGCAATTAAACACTATATATTGATTGATGTTTCTTAGTATTCTTGTTGTATTAGTTTTTACTATAATTTATTTGTTAGTGTAAGACTTAATGTATTTTATTTGAATTTTTATTACGGAGCCTTTATCTGTAGGGTGATTTTAAATTATTAAAACAATTTTAGACCTTTATAAGATCAATATCTTATAAATTTTAACTTTTTGATTTATTTTAGGTCAAATTGTTAGTTTTGATTTTTTCTTTAACATTAGTCGACCCAACCAACCAACCTGAACTTAAATTTAGTTGAGTAGCTTGGTTTTTAACTTTGGGTTAATTGAATGGATTAAAATCAACCCAACTCGAGTTTGAGTGGGTTGATATTTTTAAAAAACTCATCCAACCTACTCAATATTCACCCCTCATCCCAACCGAAGCCAAACAGTACTCACACAAAATAATAATAATAATAAGAAGGGCCATTAACACACACGACAGATTCATGTTCCTACAAAACCCCTCTCTCTTTGCTTTTTAAGTGTAAATGGGTGGTCGCTTCTATAACGAAAGAAAAACTCTTTTTATCGTCACAGAGTTAAAACCCTATTAATTATAAAACTATAAGTCTCAGTCTAATATCTAGTATACTTTTTAGAATGTAGCTCACAATTTTGTTCATAGTAAAGTGATAGCCCCTAGGATTAAATAGAATTGCTCACAATAAAAACTCAAAATCTGTTTTGTTCGAATACTAAAAACCGTTGAGGACAGCTACTACTGTGGGACGACGGGTTAGTTAAACTCGAACAGGATTATAAAGGTTCAAAGAAAAAGTAAAATAGAAAATTAAATTGTATATATAAAGAAACAAAAAGTTCGAATTATATGTTCTGTTCAAGTCGGTTGAACATGCTCAAAACGAAATGAAGAAATATAACAGAAAAAAAATATATGTAAGCCTTTTCCTCCGTGAATACAAGTTGCGTAAATGCGTCCTCGTTCTAGCAACTTATCCTTAAAGAAGACCTGAAATTAGAAAAATGGAACACAGTAAATGACCAAATGCAAGGCAATACTCTAAAAAATTGAAAAAATTTGGTAGCCACATCAAAACCTAACTATGCTCGTAAAACAACACATTAAAAAATACCCATAATCCCAACAAAAATCGACATGGCAAGTAAGACTGATTACCTTTTGAGTAACCACACAGGAAAGCAAAGACTAGAAAAGTCTATCAATTTCAATAAGGTAAAAAGATGCATATACACCCACTAAATGTTTTATAAACCAAGAAATTAAGATCAGCACCTCAAACTCAGACACACTTCCCACTGCAAAGGTCGACCAAGTATTGAAAAGGTTCAAAGAGAAGGTAAAATAGAAATTAATTCGACTTTTTATGTTCCCGCTCATGACTACTAATGTTTAGATATCCAATATGTCGTTATGTGATCCATTGTACCACTTTCAAGACTACTAAAGTATCCTTGTAGCAATTCATTGTAATTCATTATAATACGACTTACAAGAGAACTAATTGTTATCGATATGTAATTCACTGTACTACTTTCACGACTAGTAATATTTCATATGATATCAAAGCATCTTACCTTCAAGTCTTCAATAAACAACACAGATCATCGGTATGATCACTATTCCTAAAACAAGCAATACTCAAATTGAAACAAAAAATAAGAACAATGAACAAAGAAAGTGTAAAAAGAGAGATCAAGATAAGGCAGTTTTTATAAATTGCTTCCCAATCATTGTTGTAATAAAGCAAACCAAACCATCTAAATTTTCATAATGTCTCATCAACCAACTTCTTCCCATGTTTATGCCTATCAAAACACTTCTTCCCATGTTTATGAGAAATCAGCAGGATCATTTGAGTCTGAGTAACACAACATAACAATGGGCTAACAATTTCCAAAACATCAGACAAATCTATTTCAAGAAAACATTTTTTTTCCTTTTTAGCGTCCTCAAAAAATAATTGTGTCACCAAAAATATAAATTAAGATTCATGTGTTTCCACATTAAAAACAAAATCAATTACTTTGATAATCACATATGCAATAAAAGACTGCATGAATTTAATCCCCTTCCTCCAATTTGATAGATATACCCAGAAATAAAATTAAATCTTTTTTTTTTTTTTTTTTTTTCATATTAGCATCCTCAAAAGAAAGTTGTGTCACTAAAATAAATAAATCTAAATTGATGCGTTCCCACATTAAAAACGAAAAAAATCAATCACTTTGATAGTCATATATGCCAATAAACACTGAACAAATTTCAATCCCCTTAGCCGAGTTTGACAGATTTACCCAAAAATACAATGAGACAAATCTAGGGCATGCAAATTAAACAAAGCAAGAACAGAAACCATCCAAAAACCCTAGAAATCTCAATTGATTCAATCAATTACAATTAAAAAGACAACGATCGATCTGGAATGCAATGCAATACCTAACCAGAGCCGACGATGATGTTGTTGATCGGGATGAATATCAGCTTGACGATAAACCCGACGAATCCCATCACGACAAACCCGATCGCCGTACGGAAGGCGACTTTCGAGAATTCTGCGGTCACAAATCAACCATGCAAATCGACCAATAACAAAGGAAATCAGAGGGAAAATCATGAATCTTATCGAAAAAAAAAAAAGAGACAGATCCGAAGAACGATAAATATTTTACCTTTGCGATCGGGCTTGTGGCACTTCTTGACGAGACGAACGCTATCCTTGGCGAAGTCTCTGAGGGGATCGATGACCGAATCAATGGCATCCATAGTTTCTAAGAGATGTGGAAATTTGTTTAGAGAGAGAAAGAGGTGAAGTTAGAGAAAGAATCTCTGTATTCTATGGGAAGGAGACGACGGTCTTTCACCTGAGACGCGTTTTGACGCTGCTTAAATAGGCTGGATTTTCTTCTCCTCATTGGGTCCTGATTAGATAATGCCTTTTTTAAAGGGAACTATACGATGCCTTTTACTTATTATTATTATTATTATTATTATTAAAGAATTACAGCTTATTTTGAACCGTCGAATCTATATTAATCGGATTATTGAGACATATAGCCATTGTAAAATTAAAATACTTCTCCTACTCATAAATATTATACATATGACAAAGTGATTTCACTAAAATAATTAGCATGTAATTATATAGTATAAAATATAATATCATTATGGTAATTATTATATAAATGTAGTCACTTTTAAAATATTTTGAAAATTGTTTCTTATTAGAGGATTATAACCTTTAATTATTGTTGTTTAAGGTTAACTCTATCAACGCCCCTTGAATATATTGTCTTTCCAAATTTGCCCCTGATACTTTAAAAAATCTAACTTTGCCCTTGATTTTGAGTTCACCTACTTAACCACTTTATTAGAATTTATGTTAAAATCGTACTTAAAAATGAATTTAAGGATAGTCATTTGGTCTTTTTGTATTTATTTTTAACAGAATTTTTTATACAAAGATCACATGATCATGTTACCCTCTTTTTCAGTTTGATTTTAACAGAGATTCTAACAAAAAGGGTTAAGTGGCGGTTGAAAATCAAAATTTAGAGAGCAAAGTGGAATTTTTTGAAGTTTGGAAGGTAAACCCAAAAGAAATCCAAAGTTTAGGAGGCACCAATAAGACTAATCATTTTTTTTTTTATTACTACTCTATTTTGAATGATCAAATATGTATCAATTGAATTAACGAGAGACATGGCGATTGCAAATCTAAATTATGAATTTGTGAATGTTTATATATGACAAATGATATCATTAAAATAAACAAAATGCAATGATCGTGATAATAACCATATAATTATTGTTAGTTTTAAAATATTATGAAAATTGTGTTAAGATTTTAATTTTACCACAGTAATTGATCCATGCAGTGTAATTATTATTATTATTTTTATTACTATTATTATTATTATTATTTTTTATGTAGTTTTGCATCCTGTTTTGGCACCTTTTTTTTGTACATGGACTTTTATATGAGCCCAATTAACATTTTGCTTAATTTTGGTCTGAAATTGGTTTCTTTCAAAATCATATCAATGATGGACAAGTGATAAGGAGATAGCCCATTAAACCATTCTCTTACCATTAGTAAATGGTAACCCGAAGGCTCAAAGCCTAATTTTGGAACCTTCCCATTACCTGAAGGACAAGATTCTCCATGTTAAAATTAATCAAAAGGGAAGCCAAAGTCCCATATTGGCTCCTTTTCTTGTGGTGGGAATTCCTATTACTTTTCCATCAACCATCTGTTGTTTTACCTCTTTTATTTTTAGTGCTTAGCAGTGATTCAAACCAATAATTTAAACCAATTTTAATTGAAAACATTGTAGTATGTGAGAATTTTATACTGTAGCTAACTTTTTCTTGACACTGTAGTATAAGAGCTCTACACTGTAACAATCAAAAGTGTTGGTTGAAATTGACAATGTCAAATATCCTATTTGTTTCTTTTGGGAAAATTTATATGGTAGAGAATGCAATTTTGTTCCACTAATAAAGCTCAATTTTGCTCCACTAGTAAAGCATGGGTGTTTTAGCCTTATATTAACCTTTTTGCCAGTCTAATCTACAACTAGAAGTAACTCTGTATCCTGCACTGCAAATTTTCAATGCAGACAATGCCAGATCTGACCGTTATAATCCTAATCCACTGCTAAAACACCATGATTTGTGGGTAATACAAAAAAAAAAAATTTTTGCCATAAGAATTACCCTCTTTTTAAGGTGTTTATCGATCAGTTTTCATCGGTTTTTTGTCATTGGTTTTGAGATAGCAAAATCGAGAGTTGACTGAATAGACATGGCGTTGGTTAGTTTTTGATCGACAGCAATCAATTTTGGTTAGTTTTCAATAAGAGAAACCAGTCAAGACACTGAAAAGTAATCTAGTATTTTAAGGGTAATAACATGATCTTTATGTACTCTAAATTTAATTTATTAAAGAAGTCTAAAATCTCATTACGAGAACAATAATATATGAGTTGCCGAAAAAAACTCTTTCAAAAACCAACCTCCAACTTTTTATGGGCAGTCAGTCTCTAATCAATTTGGTCAGTTTTTACCTTTAAACTAATTTTGTCAGTTTTTTTGGCCGGTTTTTGGTTTTTTTAACAGCGCCAACTCGAACGATTTTGTTAAAAGGCTTTAAGAAAAAGTCTTTGTGGACAAATAGCCTCTCTTTTTTTTTTTTAAACCAAAAAACAAGCTTTTTGTATATGAAAATGACTCCAGTTTTTTTTTTTTTTTTCTATTCTGTTTGAGTTCCTTACTTTGTTACAATTTTTTTTCTTATCTTTATGAAAAAAACTAAGACAATTTTCTTGCCTAAAAAAATATGTTTTTTGATGCAAAAAAAAAAAAAAAAAAGGCCATTTCTCCAATTGAAAATTTTTTTTTGGCCACTTTTTCAAATTCTTCCAACTCTTTTGGATTGATCTCCTGTTTTGCAGACTTATAGTAGTTGTTTTTTTCTTTTCTTTTTTTTTATAGTTGCAGACTTACAGCTGTTTAAAAAAAAAGAGGGTCCAGAAAATGGTCCTTTTCCATTTCTCTTTGGACCTTATCAACCCCGCATCCTTCTGGAGCTCCAGTTGGCTCCCGTGCTTGCAACAGTGAACACCGCCCTCACCACTATACCCGTCTCACAACACAAGCTCACGCACGAACATGCAGAGGCAATGGCAATTGGCAAGACTCCAACCAGAACAGTCATTCTCTCCCTATTTTCTTTTTCCTTTTCTTTTTCCCCACTGCTGATGCTCAACATAAATTTGCAATCTAATTGGATACATTCACAGTAATAAACATACATAATATACTTTTTTCTTTTTTTTTTTTTTTTGGTTTACTATTATTACGATTTTATTGTTGCAATAGCGAATTGGAATCCAGACTTCGGAAAAATAAAATAAATCACATATCATGCTTAAAATGTACCAGTTTGATTTAAAACGCTAGATTGTAAAATCACTAGAATCGTCTCAATTAGCAGCACTATGGCCCTAGATCTTAAAAGACTGCACATGAAATATCAAAGAAGAAGCATCAAGTCCCATGAAAAAAAAAAAGTAGGCAATTACAATTAAAGGAAAAAATTCCAAGAACCATGTGCATCGCTGGATATACTTCTCCAAACCACACAGCACATCATCTGCAAATTAGTTGCTCAGCTGCAAAGAACAATTTGAAACATAAGTTAGTATCCTTGTACAGTCAGACACACGACACGTACGAGAAAAGCTTGCATTTCTCCAGCTTGGCATCAATCAAATAAGTTTGCGAACATCAAGTGGCCCAGTCTTGACACCAAAAAAAAAGATAATAATAAATAAATAAATAAAATCACAACTTTGTTTAAGTGAAGAACAACTTTGTATAAAAAGTTTAGGATGTATGGCATCTCGGTTGGAACCAACAACAAATAGCGTAAAGCTCCACTAGTTACAGTAAAAAGCAAAAATTGGAACAGGAAAGGGCCTTCTTGTTCATGTGTTAACTTAATGAGGAATACCATTTGGTACAGGCTACATGATATCTAGAGGATGAGAAAAGGGAACATCAATCCCAAGTTAGCCCATGGTACCTTTCAATTAGAATAAAGGACGATGGGCACAAACACATTTTAATACTTAAGCTATTAGGATTTATATTCTTAAAGTTAGTAAACACTCAAAAGAGTCAGCGACATTCCACTTCCACTTTCTAACAGGTAACGAAATACTTTCCTCATATTATTCCCTTCCTTTCCCTTCCCTCTTACATTATATCCCATTACAATTTAGAGAACATGACCGCAAGATATATGTAAATATGAAATTCAAAATTGTTTTTACAGCTAATAAAAGTGAGCAGATATATGTAAATAAGAACCACAAGAAGAAATCAAAATGCAGCATAGAGTTAACCACAAGAAGTTGAGTATAATCTGGTCCCTAATAGCCTATAAATCTGTTGTACTATAACAATACATACTTCCCCCAACTTCAACAGCAACAATCAAAATGATTCTATTATACGATACCAATGAAACCCAGTATGCTAGTAAGAAGCCCTACAGTAAATTGTCAACACATCAACCCTTCAACATCTAAGAGCATTCTAACTTTCATCTTGTGCCTTATAGCATCACCAATGTAGGCACCAATTATGACCTAATTCACAAGCACCATTTGCATATCCAATCTTAGCTTAAGATATGATAACCGAAATCTATGATTTTCCAACCCCTCCACACCAGACCAAACCCAAGATGATGCGATTTGTGAAAACAGATGATCAAGCACTTTGTACATGAGTGATGACAACAATTACATGTTTTAGTTGACCTGCTTGTTGCCTTAAGATTAAAGAACACAACTACACAGGTGTGGACCAAATAAGTTACGCACAACTGAATTCACCTCAGCTTGAAAAACGCCATACCATTCATTTTCGGGCAAATAGAATCGTGCCTACATCTAAACTTCAGTAACCAGACCCACCATTAATAGACTCTCTAAACCACCAGACATACCAAACACAGCTCTGCCTCTCATATGATGTTGCAAAGGAAAAAGAAAGAACCAAATTTTTTAAGACAACAGCAAGAAAAAAAATTTCGAAAGCTATAAAGTCTGTGTAGTGAAGCAAAATTCAGCAAAATTCCCTCACAAAGTTGCCGCATTGTTAATATCACACACCTCAATATTCAATTTCTGAAAAACCAAAAAAAAAGAAAGAAAGAAAGAAAGAAAGAAGGAAAGAAAATGCTTTATGGCAATCCAAGGCAAAACAACAAACACAGAATGCAAGAAAATCCCAATTGGGGGGCCAAAAAAAAAAAAAAATCTTAAGTTAACAATTTCATCCTAAAAAAAATGTTACATTCTGCCAAAAAAATCAATCACATTGCCAAATAAATTAATAAAATAAAATTCAGAAAATGCTTAACGAAATCCACATACCTCTGTCCATCAAGATTCCCTTGGCCGCCGCTCCCTGCGCCGCAGTACGATCCGTCATCCGCCGCCGTCTGCCAGACCGATTGCCACGCCTGCGACGGCGGCTGAACGTACACACCCGTGGGGTCCACCGCCGGCCGGCCGATCATCATCCCGGCGGGCGCACCAGCCGGCTGCCCGATCGGAGGGTAATAATAGGGCACGCCGCTTGCGGTGGCGCCAACGATCCCTCCGAGCGCCGCCTCCTCCTTGATCTCGTCCCTGGGGACGATGTCGACGAGGAAATCGAAGATGTCGGTCCTGGTGATGGCGGCGGCGATGTCGTTCTTCTGGAGAGTTCGGCGCTTGTTCTCCTCGGCGTGGAGCCAGGAGCGGATAGTGAGCTCGAGGATGAAGAGCTCGCAGGCCTTGGCGAAGAGGATGGGGGCCTCGGCGGAGATCATGCGGACGTCCTCGTCGGCCTTCATGATCTTCTTGATGCGGGCGAGGGGGAGCTGGTGGTTCTTGAAGTCGTTCACCTGCTCGATCTCGTTCCGCTGGA
The DNA here is from genome assembly GCA_946598075.1 of Artocarpus hirsutus. NCBI lineage: Eukaryota > Viridiplantae > Streptophyta > Magnoliopsida > Rosales > Moraceae > Artocarpus > Artocarpus hirsutus. The sequence continues at coordinate 165,821 of CAMOHE010047355.1, forward strand.
ACGACCAGAACATCTGGAGCTGCTGCTGCTGCTGCTGGAGGAGGTGGTGAAACGGCGCCGTCGCCGGAACTCCAGATTGCGCAGCCGCCGTTGCTGGAAACGTCGTCGGTTGGCCCTGCTGCTGCTGTGCCGCGGCCGCGGCGGTTGTCGTGGGGGTGTTGTTGCCGTCCATTGAGGAGAAAAATGAGTTTTTTTGTGTGGGTTTGATAGGGAGATGAAAATGGTGAGATTGAAATGGGAGACTTGTTGCAGAGAGAGAGAGAGAGAGAAAGGAGGTAAGAGAGAGAGAGAGAGAGAGAGTGAGAGACGGGGAGAGGAAGATGGGATAAGGTACAGAACCCGTGCAGTTCAGAATTCAGATGTCTCTCTCTCTTCTTTTTTTGGTCTTTTCTATTTAATTTTTGCTTTAAATAAAAATATGAATAAATAAATAAAGTAATTATTTGGGATATGGTAAAAAGGTGTAATCCAATTCAATTCAATTCAATTGGCATGGGCATGGGCATGGGCTGGGAGTCTTTAATTTTGGCTTTGTTATTTTATTAATTTCGGTGAATAAAAACGAATTTTTTTTTAAATGATGATTTTTTTCTTTCGAAACACCAAAAACATATGTCGTTTGCTTTTTTCCACCCTTGATTGATTGTGGTTTAACTTAAAATTGCGGGATAAAATCCTTTCTAACCAAAAAAGGTCATAATGGTGGGATTCTTTCCAATATATATATATATATATATATATATATATATATATATATATATTTATGGTGTAACATAGTGATAAATTTGCAGTCCATTCTACCGGTTGTTTGATAAAGTGGTGAAAACTGTAGTTCCTACCATAAACTCAGTTATGAACAATATAAAGCTCTCACATGCTACAGTAACAATAAAAAAAATTACTACAATGTAAAGCTTTAGCATGCTACAGTAAAAGTGGTTCTCACCACTAGTTTCTACTACCTTTTAAACATCCATCTAGAGTTCGTATGTCTCTACCCAAATTAAAAAAAATTCTCTTTTCGTAATTTTTTATGATTTTGGTAAATATTGTTGAATAGTAAAGGCATTTCATGATGAAGGTATTATTCATCTTAATCAAATTTTCAAGATTAGCAAGACTATAATGATGGTGGTATTTTGTTATTATGACATCATTAACCTTATGATCACAAGAATCATAGTGTGTTGGACAATTTCAATTTTAACCAAGAGTTTTGATTGCTATAATAAAAAGCTCTCGGATGTTACAGTGTCAAAAAAAAATAAGCTACAACTCTTACATGTTACATGTTTTTAACAAAGATTGGTTCAAACTACACTTTTTAAATATCCTATTAAATCTTTACCTTAATAGTACCGTCTTTTTTCTCCCTAAAAATAGAAGTGTATTTAAACTTTCCTTTTTCTTTTGTATGGAAATAGACATTTAAAGTTTCCTTTAATTGCTTCTCCATTATTTTATGATGGAGATGTCGTATGCTTTTCTCCATTATTTTATGTTTTTGATTATATATTAAACAACTCAATGTGCCTAACAATCCTTTTTTTCTTTCAATGTGCCTAACAATCTTAAGTTATAATGTTAATGTACGCAAGCATAAATAGTCAACAAAGCATCTAATTCTATTTCAGAGTAAGATATGCTCCAAACTTGTCAAGAAGCAAATAACCATTAAAAATCGTATTAAAAAGGAAAATAGATTCTCTTGTTTTTCTTGCGTTTAATAAGAGAGTTTTGCTGAGTATTATTCCAACTATTTCTGTACCTAAAAAGGGTAAGTGTGGGTCTGCCTTAGTGAATCATTTCCCCTTTTGTGGTTAGGAGTTAAAGCCTCTTTTTCACAGACAATTTGCCAATTATGGGGTATATGGTTCCTTGCACCAACTTTTGCATGATGTAGAATGCTACATAATGTTCATGGAAGAGAGGGTGGCTCTTTTTTTTTTTTTTTTTTGACCTCTTAAACTTTCTCACTCTTTGTAGCAGAAGATTAGCTTTAGCCTTATTATACTGAAAACTGAACTGTCACAATTTTAATAGAAATAATAATTAAAAAAAGAAGAAGAAGGAAAAACAAAAAAAACAAAAAAAAAAAAACCCAGTTTTTCACCATACTAATATTATCAATCAAAGTGCAAAGTTTTAATAACCAATATCTGTCCTCTCAGAAAATGCAAATACCATTTTACATTAAGGCATCAAAAGTAACAACAATTAATCAACTGGGTCAACTGTCATCTCCTTTACAGACTAATATCTATTCTACAAAGAAATATACAGATATATATATATATATATATATGTATTATGAATATCTGCAATACAAACAAGCCTTTTCCTTTGTCTTCTATTCTTTTGTTGGAGCGAGCCTCCTCAAACTCTGGCAAAATCTGCTAATAGTGGAGCAGCACTAACAATATCATAACTGACAAGGGTTACTCTGCATTGCTGCGCAAACATAAATCCACCACCAGTTCTGTGTCCTCTTGCTTGGCTTCCCTCAGCTTTACCGTTGTTCTACAACTCAATAATCAGGATGGTTCACAGTGATATATGTAATACATACTTACATACACACGCATATACACCTATACATATTGGGTCATGTATATAAATATACACATAGTAGACCATGCAAATCTTCCCTGTATCGTTGCCCGTAATGAGCAAAACACATAATGCCAAGCCAATTTACCATATTTGTACATAACGAATACTAAATAAATACATACATACATCCATACGTACATACATACTACAACTTGTACAAAATAGACTGTGCTCGTCGTCCGAAGAGGACAATACCAATACGTACATATACATATAACTACACACACACATACATACACAAACATACATACATATATATACATATATATATATATATATGTATGTCTCTCTGTGTGTGCGTGCGTGCGTGCGTGCGTGTGTATTTATCATTAGCAATGCAAATACGAGGGAATGATGGACGGATGTATACACACATGCACATGCACATGCGCATGAATGGTTATTGGAAAATTGTGCCCATCACAAGTTGTTTTTACCAACTCCCTATTATTTTCACCATTTATAGAAGTATTAGATTAAGCATTATTCTAAAGGTGGCCTACAAAATTAATAGGATGAATCTGGGAACGGGGAAAACAACAAAATGAACAAAAATCAGGGAGAGGAATAAACAAGAATAGAATAGAAAAATAGGATCAGTTCAATGGAGCTTACCTTTCTCTACTGAATGCAAATGACTATCATATAGATCAAAGGTCAAACATGACTGAAAACAAAATAGTGGGATGAAAAACACTTTTTTATTTTCCAGCATGGCCATTGTAATCAAGATGCATCTTAAAAGCATGAAACTGAGAATGGAAGCAACACCAGGGCTAAGTAATATGAAAGCTAAAAAGTTTATCCAAGTTCAATATAAAAGTAAATGAACAACAATGAAAAACATTATGAGGTCCACAAGAAAAAGCCATTGCGCTCCGAGGTCCACAAGCTTGGCAAGCTGCAAAGAATTAGTTCTATAGGACTGTGTTTGAAAAGAAAAAAGGCTGTTTCTAAACTGTCTCCAAGTTACGGATATAGCCGGGTTGACTCCAAACAAAACCGTAGACCCACCTTCCTACATCAAAGAGATCAAAACAGTTGTTCCTGGGTAAAAAAAACATGTTCATTTTTTAAAACTGTGTGTGTGTATAAAAGAAGAAATGAATCTCATCCATTTAGGTCAAGCCCACTATACTGGAAAAAAACTGCGAGCATCCTAAAATTTTCTCCGTTCCCTGATTCGCCTACGGCTGTATACCACCAGCTTTCCTCCTCCATTTTCCTTCCCCTTCTTCTCTGCCACAACCTTTTCAGCATCTTGCACCGGATCTTTTCCAATGGACAGTTCACCATTCTCCACCAGCTCTCGTAGTTCTTCTTCCTTTGGTTTCTCAGCTGTTTTCACCGTTTCTTCCTTCTGTTCTTCTGCAATTACCTGAAGAAGCTCCAGAGGTGTAGCTGCAGGATCAAGCTCCAAGCAATCTTTAGGAGCATTGAGACCTTCATTACCTGTGAGCAAGTGAGAAGGTACCTGGTGAGAGAAACGAAACATCTCCTCCCTTGGAATTGTCCTGACTTTTCTTCCATCCCAATGCCTGCAAAACACAGTCTTGAAACCAGCTACTTTCGCAAGTGGATAGACCCTCACACCACGCTTTTCATTGTAGTCTTCGAGTACTTCGACCATGTCGTATTTGTGTATCACATCGTCCGGGGTACGCTCATTCCAATCAGGGGACCAGTTCCTGTACAGAGCCCATACATCTCCCTTTAGGGGATATATTTGGACAACTCCTCTTATGCCTTTCATCCACTTGACCTGGTGTGAGAAGGAATTAAGAGAACTATAAACTTCATGCCTCCCTGCTCGAAAATCCCCACTAGTTTTAGGAAAGCCCGAAGCAATCCAGCTTAATGGGCCAAATTCATCGTTGCTTTTGGAATTCAGCCAGCTGATCTTCATTCTGAACGGCTCTAAAGATATCACGCTATGAATCATCACATAATATCGAGGCATGCCATCCTCCTGATCATATGCAGCCCAAACCTGGTTGCTACCAAATGAGCTTTCCATACGATTCCTGTCGAAATCATAAAAATCTGGATCTGTAACGGTCATCGATACTAGATCAGGGATATCTGGAGTTAAATTGAGATCAATTTTTCGAGGGGCAATCTTTCCAGCGCTCTCTTTCTTCTTTATATCCGCATGCTTGCTACAGTTACTCATATCAGCTTTTACACCAGGTTTAGCAACTTCTTTCTTTCCTTTCTCATTCTCCTTCATCTCCTTTGAATTGTATTGACTTTTTGGCACAGCAGCATCTCTCCGTTCAATAAGCTTCCCATGAATCTCTTTCTTGGCCTTCTCCATTAACATATTTCGCACTTCTTTCTGCGACATCTCCCTTGTTGTATTAAGTTCACGGTTTCCAACCATGTTCCACCTTACTGCAGCCGTGCCACCCTCTTGTGATCCATATACAGTTTTCGCAGCAACTCCCTCATTTCCAGTTCCCACCAAAGTTGCCATCTTATGTTCAGTCATTCGTCTTCTTTTCTGAGGCTTATCTCCTTTGGGTAGAATACCCAAACCAGTGCCAGAAGACCTGGGAGTTACTCCACCGACTTCTTTCTTCAAAGCATGAGGACTGGTTTTCGTGACCTCCGTCATGGAATCAATTGCTTCCTCTTTAAACTTTCTCTTCCAGCACCACCCATCAATAACAGATGTTGGCGCCCGCATACTTTCAGCAGAACCCTCTTTCTCTCCTTTCTCCTTCTCTTTCTCCTTTGCCTCTGAGAATAAACCTGCCTGACAAGTTTTCAGCGATGAGTCAAGACCAGAAAATCTGGCCTGTTCCACACTTGTATCAGAAGCAGGTCTCGTCCCTCGAGCAGATGAGCTGTTATTGATGGCAGACTTGCTAGAATTATGTCTTTGCATAAGGGAAGCAGGAGGATTAGATAAGTGATTGTCATCGTTAGGCAGCTTTGGAACCTCATTAGCACGAAAGGGCCGGCGGCAGTTGGAACATAAAATAGTGCGGTGGAGATAATGGCTGGGATACTCAAACTGCAACTTGCAACCATAGCAAGAAGTCCAAAATGTGGGTTTTATTGGACTAGGGGAATCCGTAGGAGGCTGGGAATGATTAGCACCTCTATGGTCTCCTTCACTTGAAACATCATTGTTGGAGAGATTCTGGAGGCCATTTAGAACATCAGGTGCCAATGATTTCCTTTCCAAGATGTTTTCAAACTTGCATTTTAGACTCCGCTTCTGATCATAAGCGACTCTCCTGGCTTTATTAGACAATGTGCCCAAGGCTTCGGTCAAAAGCTTAAAGGCCCCAATTCCACCTACAGATTTGTTTCTATCAGGGTGAATAACATAGGCCAGTTTCTTGAACTTCTTCCTTATTGTGGGCTCATCAGCGAGAGGTTCCACGCCGAGGACCTTGTACCAATCACTTTCTCCATTAATGCCCTTTTCAGCAGAGATGTAGACATCAAGAGTTGCTATCAGTTGACGAAGCCCATCAATCTCAGGATTCAAATTTTGAGCCTTTAAAGCAAGTCTCTTTGCCCCAGCAAGGTCTCGCTCCTCAAACTTCTTTTCTGCCATCTCTTTAGCCCTGAGAGCCTCCTCTTTAATGCATTCCATCATCGCAATGCACATGCGTGGCCCTCGATAACTAGCCACACTCTTTCCTCCTTTCTTCTTTGAAAGTACAGCTGCCACACGTCAGCACCACCAATATCTGTATTATTTTTGCAATAATCATAAACTTACTTTTGACTGTAAAAGCCCAATATAAGCTAAAGGAAAAAGGAAAACAAAAAAGAATAAGGAAACTACTTCAATACTGAAGACAGACACAGTTGCAGACATTACGGAGGACAATAATGCAATAAACAATAGGAATCATTTACAAACATAGAGTGATAATTATTGTTTCTTGTGACACTTGATGCATACCAGCCAATTTAATGAACGAACAAATAACTCCCGAAGATTCTACGTTACAATGCAAATTCAAGAAGTTTAAGTTCTGAACTTCTGAAAAAGAAAAAGGCGGCAAATTTGCATATACGACTATTTAGAATAATGTGATACATAGAACAACAAAAGAATAAGGAAACTACTTGAATACCAAACATATACAAAGATGCAAATATAACAGAGAACAATAATGCCATGATCTCAAAGGAAGTATTCACGAGTGAAGAATGCCAATCAATATTTCTTGCAATGCATCAAAATACAAACTTGATGTATAACTGTCAATTGAATGGTCAAACAGCCACAAGGAAAAGATTCTACATTACGATGACAATTCAATAAGTTTAAGTACCGAAGTTCTGAAAATGCACAACAAATTTGCATAGACTACCATAAACAATAATGTAGCTCATATAAATATATATAAATATAAATATATGAAAATTACAGAGATTAACAATTCTATTATCACTCACAGGAAGAATTTACAAGTATAGGATATTGATAAATGTTTCTTCTGATTCGTGAATCAAAAAGACCTTGATGCATGAAACAATTCAATGATCAAAAGCTACCTGCAATAGTGTGTATGTTACAAAAGCCAAATCAAGACGTTTGGGTAACAAACTTTTGAAAAACAGCGCAGCAAGAATGTACATGCAGCCACAATTAAGAAAAATGTGATTAAAATGCCAAAAATTACATGACCAAACAACTAGCCGAGAAAAATTCTACAAATGTCAACTCAAGAAATTTGAGCACCGACCTCTTATATAAAGAGCGGCAAGTCTGCACATACGGCCATGATTGAGATATATGTGATTAAAATGGCAACTAATTGAATGATCAAACAAATGCATCCAAAACATTCTACGCTACAAATGCCAATTCAATAAGTTTGAGTACTGAACTTTTGAAAAAGCGTGAAAAATCCACGTATACAGCCACAATTGAGAAAAATCTGATTAAAAATGCCAACTAATTGAATGCTCAAACACCTATCCACCAAAGATTTTACGTTCCAAATACCAATTCAAGAAGTTTGAGTACCGAACTTTTAAAAAAAGCGCAGCAACGCTGCACATACAGCCACAAATGAGAACATGTAATTAAAATGCCAACCAATTGTAATAACCAAACAACTACCCAGAAATATTCTACGCTACAATGCCAATTCAAGAAGTTTGAGTACCGAACTTTCGAAAAAGGCGGGCAAAACCCACGAAGCTTAAGTACCGAACTTTCGAAAAAGCGCGGCAAATCGGCACACACAACCACCAAAATTGGAAAAATGTGACTAAAATGCCAAATAATTGAGCGATCAAATAATTACACCCGAAAGATTCTCTGCTACAAATACCAATTCGAGAATTTTAAGTACAGAACTTTTGAAAAAAGCGCGGCAAGTTCCCGCATACAACCACCATTGAGAAAAATGTGATTAAAAATGCCAACCATGCAACTCTCTCATGCCCAATTACAAATAGAATCATACAAAACCAACATTAGATAAGCAAAATCACCAACTGCCTGTTCATTGATGAGAAAACAAATCAAATTAAACTAAAACTCATAATAATTTTAATCAGCCACTAAATTCTCCTTCTCTCTTTAATTTTCAGAAACCAAACACAAGACAAGACTCTTCAATTTAAAAATCTTAGATAACCATACAGTTCTAATCAATCAACAACACAAAAACAGATTTTTCATACTCCAGAATGATAAGCCAAACAAAAAAATGCTGGATTCACTAAAAAAAATCAAAACCACACTAACTACACAATAAATATACAATTAAGCTCTAAAATAACTTTCAAGTAACGGATTCAACTTAACCAAATTCAGCAGCTTTCACTAAAAGCCTAATAAAGTTCATATCATAAGTTAAACAATCCAACGGAAAATCAATGCCAGAAATTAAAAATTTCCATGCATGAAAAATGGAGACAAATATATATTAGAGACAATAAAAGAGGATTAAAAAATTACCCTTTTCCAGATATTGAATCTTAGAGGCTTCCTCAGAGAATGATCTTCAAAATTCTGGTGTTTTTGCCTATATTTCCCACAAGATCAAAAAAGAAAATGAAAAAGGACAAAAATCTGTGTGTTTCAGGTAATTATATTTTGAGGGGGTATATATAGCAAGCCCAAGTGAAGAATTCGCTGGGAAAATATATTATTTTAATAATAAAAAGTAATATCCGTTAATTTTTTTTTTTTCTTAACCCAACCATTTTTTGGTGTAGGGTTAAAACATTTTACTGGGGTTAAAATTTTTACTCTGGTTGAATATTATGTAAAATTGTAAAATGAGCCATCCTATTTAATCTTATGAGACCCGCTGCTAATAAAACAATAAAACTTAAACTAAAAAATATACTACATATTACGTTAGAGTCCACAATATTATAAATAATGAGTTTTTAACTATAGATGAAAATGATTTTTCTTACAAAATTTTGGAATATAGAAATACTAATTAGAGTTGAGACTTTCAATGTAACCAATGTTTAGTCGTTTAATGTGTTTGTTTTGGCCTTATTAATTTTCCACTTTTATTAATTTTTCCTTTTGATAATTATTATTATTATTATTTTTACATAAATGTTGATTTTCTGATTTTTTGTTCATGGTCAAGCAAATAAAATGGTGAAAATGCCATGCATCTATTTTTTATTTTGTGTCGTGAATTTTCTATTATCAAAAAAAATGTCCAACATAAACTTGAATTTTAATACATTAATATGTGTTTTTAAAAAAAAAAAATACCTTCTTAAAGTCCTTGAAATTCAGTTAACTTTGCTTCAAAGAGAACTTGTGCCAAGTGTCTATTTTCTTCATATTTTTAATTTGTATTGCATTTTCTGTTTTATTTTTTTTTCAACTTTTCCTTTTCTTTTTTAGATTCCTCTTGTGCAATGTGGAAGAAATTCACTGCACGTGTAACGTCCATTTTCTTTCAAAAAAAGAAAAAATCTTTCGAAACAAAAAGCAAACAAAATGATAAGACTGAGTAAATAACTTACCAACCATGTAATTATGCATTGCATTTTGCCAGATATGCTCTTAAAACTCCTTCCATATGAGGACGATTTTGAGAATTCTCTCTTTTTTGGGTAGTGAAAATCCAATTCAACCAAAAAAAAAAAAAAAAAATCCAATTCAACCAATGTTTAAAATGCTACCTACCCACTTTCCATATTTGTTTTTTGACCCCTCACACGCAAACTCTGGCTCGTGTCAAAGAGTGATATGTTCAAAATATGTTTACACAATATCTTTGAACGTGAAAATACTGTGGTTACAGCAATCAGAATGGTCTATTCAAAGATAGATACATGAGATTATCATACAGAAAGTGAAATCATATTCAAGATTTTTCACTATACAAGTTTACTTAATTTTGTGCCGTGTCAAATAGTTGGTCTTACTTATCCTGGTTTCTGTTTCCAGTTTTGACACACTATCAAAGCGTTCTGGAGCTTTTATTTCCTTTTATTTCTGCTGTTTTGAAGGAAACATTCTTGAGTTATTCGCAGGTTGTTCTTTTATAACGTCTAAGAAAAGGCAAATATCACTATATCAGAAGATTACGCTTGAGAGATGCATCCTGAATTCCGAACATCACGTCAAATATTTTCAGTATCAGAAGTAATTGTCCGAAGTATAATCTACCTTGATGTTGGTGGAAATTTGCAGATTAGTTTTGCTGCTTCTGTATTTTATTGTTTGTTTTCATTCTAATAAAGTTTTATACCAGGTTTCTTTGTAAAGAGGTCTTGGATGATCAATCAGTCGAGCGTTCTTTTTCTAGCAGCGCCAAATGGATTTTCCATTCCAACATCTAAAGTACTTTATTATTGTTGTTATTATTATTTTTGAACAAAGGATGATGCATTGATAGTAATTCTGACTTGAAAGACCTGAAACTACAAGGAAACTAAATCATGACGATAGATTGGTTCTGCCACTATACTACATCTATGATCGATAGAAGACTCCGATCGATTGAGACCAAGAGACCTACAAATATAGGCTCGCCAACAACACTGCTGTCAAAACATTACATTTTATTGTTTGTTTTCATTCTAATGAAGTTTTATAACAAATTTCCTTGTAAAAAGTCCTTGGATGATCAATCAGTCAAACGTTCATTTTCTAGCAGTGCCGTTGGATTTTCCATTCCAACATCTAATGTCCTTTGTTGGTAACAACAATGAATAATATTCTGATGGAGAACATCATTTAAACAGATTTTCGTATAAAAAAAGACAATAAAATAAATACGATGATGCTCTACAAATTGCAAAAAAGCCCCTTTTGAAACTCAGGACGGTATCACACTCTCCTGTGTTTCAAACTTTTGTGCTTTTCTTCACGTTGCAGTAAACCAAAAACGTAATGAACAAAGCATCTCGGTAATAGACTAATAGTCCTTTTTCATGGAATTACAAAGGAAAATCCATAAAGATGAATAAAAATAAATAAATAAACAAGCTTATGATATGATCTTTAATAGAATATAACGTCCTGCAGATGTGACAGATACTCTATTTCACGAAAATGACAAATTTTGGGAAGCAAAAAACCCAAATAAAGAAAGGAACAAGTAGAAATAAACGGTTTATCTTGGCTAAACAATGCTGCAAATGTTCGGTTGGTCAACCTCTTCACCTCTCAGCAGATTTCCTCTGCATCACAGGGTTAAAAAGGATTCTCCAGAACCATTTTCTTGTACAGAAAGTAACCTCCATTTACCGAAGCTTTTGCAACTCAACTGCAAGAGTTTCCATACAGTTGGGTGTAAACCCTCCTTGTCCGGTAAACAACAATCAAACTTAGCACTGCTGCAATAATGCATAGCCCTGATAGGATCCCACAAGTGAGGGAATAGCAAATAGCACCCACACAGGTGAGCGAGTCATCATCCTGAAGAGGCTTAGTGAGCAACGATGTCAGATGTTGTTGACGGATTTCAGCTTGTTGTTCCGCATAATGGTCATATATTCCACTAGCAATGACTTCTGAGAATATAAATGAACCAGCGGGACTTGCCAGTGTGAGGAAGTTGTACAAGGCACCAAAACTCTTCAAGCCGAAAAGCTCCGAAGCTGAAGCAGGCACAATTGCACAGTGAGCACCATAGCCGAGTCCTATCAATACAGTGACAACATAAATTTGCCCTGGCCAACCCAAAGCATAGTAGAGGAGCCCAATTGCCATGATGACCTGAACTATAGCTAAAGCCACTGGTCTTGGGTAGGCAAAATCTCTGGTAAAACAACCAAAGCATTTCAATTAGGACCACCAAAATAAAGTGATATTAAATATTTTGAATTCGACCGTGTCCCTTGTTCCTGTCCCTTTTCATAGTTCTCCAATAATATCATACAACGTCAAGTCAACTAAAAAAATTTCATATCAATTAAAATATCATATCACATCAACAAAAAAGCCATGAAAGGAAACAAGAAAAAGTAAGATGTGAGTTGAATCTGATATTAGCAGCAAGAAAAAAATCGGAACTAACTTTATTATGATCTCGGAGAAGTAGCCCCCACCAACACGGCCAAGAAAGTTCCAAATGCTGATCATGGAAACAAAAATGCTTGAATTGTTGTACCCAAGTGATTGAGTCATCTGACCAAGGTTATCAAGAACTGTCAACCCAGATCCAGAGGCTAGAATGAGGGAGGCAAAGATGAGCAAAAAATCTGCCTTAATCAATGCCTGTGTCAAGGTAAAGTTCTCTCCTCTACGAGGGCCTTTCCGCGGTTTGATCCTCACCGCTCCATCTGCTGCTGCTTGGACCAGTTTAGCCTGCAGGTGGGCAATCCTTTTTAGCCGTTCTGAAGCCGGAAGTGTATCCACTTCTGGAGTCTTCCCATCTTCAATCTCACTGAAAATAATTGATTCTTGCCTAGACATGCCATCTTCTTGTTTTTGTGGCTCAGGCAGGAGTCTCTCCTCTGCTGAAGATTTTGGTTCCGAGAAGAAAGCTAATGTTATAGGGACTATAACAGGAAGCAGCACAAGAACGATTAGAATAATGGCTAGTATTGTGATTAAAGTTTGGTTTAAGTTAAAAAAATCTTCAAGTATTAAGACTCCCAGTAAATAAGCTGCCAAAATAAGACAAACACAATAGGCGAATAAGAAGCTGGAGCCGTCGGACGGCCTGACTTGTTTGTGACCTCCCACTGGTCTAACGATGAACATCAGGGCAATGACAACCATTGATGGACCAACTGCAATCATGAAAATCAACGATGCTTCATTTGGGGCATTGATCACGGTATAGACCTGAGTCAAAATGGCACCACTCAGCCCAGCAAATCCTTTTAGTATCCCCACGACAGGACCTCGGTGTTTAGGAAAGTTCTGCACGCATGAGATCAAAGTTGCCGTGTTGAAGAAGGTCTCTCCGTTTGTTCCCACATATATGCACATGCAGAGCTGCAGGCAATAATTTAAATGTTTTTACTAAAAAGCACGGGAGTGTTGGGGAAACAAAAGAAAGAAACTTCATCAAAAACTGCTTAAACTGAAAAATAAACTTAAGCACAGTGCACAGACAGTCAAGTATGATTGCCTTTCTTTTCTTTCTTTTTTTTTTTTAACATAAGAGAATATCCATTCATTCCCAATATAGTACAATAAACCAAGATTATCTTTTGATTGTGTTCACAGAAAAACTACTCATGATTGTACCCAAATCAGAATTAGAGCTTCAGTATTCTTTTCTGGAGTTTCTCAAGAAGAAATATTCGGAAAAGATTCAACTTTCTTTTGCTCATCAAAACAAAAGACACATCCATGTACAAGCTGCAGTCCCATGCTCATCAGCATGCATCTTGCTTTCAATACGGACAATAAATATTGGTTGAAACCGATTCCAGAGTTTTTCGCAGGTTGAACTTATTTCATTTATCTTTCAATTACTGTTTGTGTGGTTTGGCCAAACTAATGACAAATAAGCATGTCTATTTTTCCAATCAGAATTTACATCAAATCATAGAAAACCAATCCAGCTAATGATGTATTGACGTGAAACTAGCTCTAACATATCTCTTTCCCAGCATCATTAATAATTAAAAAGGCAGCAGATCAAACTGATGCAGAATCTAAATCACTTTAATCTCTTTCAACATATCCCCTTTTTGGTCTTTAAAAACAAAAGAAAAAAGAAAAACACAAAAATTCCTGGTATTTGCTCAATAGCCAAAATCAGTCCCAATTATCCTCTCTCAGACTTAAAATTTTCTACTGTCTTCCATATCTTGACTAGAAAAAGGAAATCAATCAAAGGCTCTAGGTGAACACCAATTATCTAGTCAACCAATTTAGAATGAATCCCACTTGATAAAAAAATCAAGAAAATTTTATTAGCTAGAAAAAAAATTGAGAAAGGCCAAAAGAAGATTAGAACTCACCACCCACAAAGGCATAGAAGGCAATCTGTGAGTGACAATAAGCCAAAGCAAGCCATACCCAAAGAAGTTCAGCAAAACACCAATGAGCAAAAGCACCCAAGTGGGGAAAACCTCACTCAAGCTTCCTGCAACAAAACCAACACTGTCACCCAAGTCCTTGGCCACACCCAGTATGGCTAGCTGCCTCTGGTTGTAGCCCATGGTGCTCTTTATCACAGTTGAGATGCTCCCAAACAGGTACCCAATCCCTGCACAAGTCATGATCCACATTGCACACACAAAAACCAGCCATCTGTTGTTTCTGAAACCTTTAAATCTCTCATGAAACTGAACCATATTTGTTCTTCTCTCTTGATACAAACCACTTGTGATCATCAAAGAAAATGGAAAATGGAAAAAGGAAAATGGACTTTACATAGGAATTTTTTCATCAGATGGGAACGAGGGAGGTATTTCTTGGACTGGTCTTCTTCTTTTTTCTTTAAGTAAGTATTACAAGTCGGTTTGCAATTGGCATTTGGCACTTGGCACTTAGTACTTGGTGGGCAGGCTTGTAATTACGAGAAATAGTTAAATAAATAAACAAATAATATATATATATATATATATATATATATATATATATATTTAAAACCTTGTCAGGCTGGGTGGGCTCGTCAGTAGATCGTGGGTCATGGGACCGACTGATATGGCCCACTATCTTTGAGAGGGTGAGACTCCCACCTAACGGGGATAAAAATAACAGATATTTGACTTAAATAGTCAATTTTATTATGTTAGGATAGTTAAAAAAGAAGGTTAGAATTGAAAACTATATCATAAGTTTTATATTGTAGCAGCTAAAAAAAAAAAGCATATAAACTAATAAAATTTAATGAGACAGTGTAGTTTAATACAATGTTACCGAAGTCGTCTGTTTCGTATCCTCCCAAAAAATTCTCAACCTTCAATAAACTCCACTTCCACAATAAAAAGAAGAAGGATTTATTCCAACCCTTTTAAAAGAGAAATGATGTTGCCAACACCGAAACAACTCAGACAAAGGAGGGTAACCCTTTAGTGGACTTACACTATTTGTAATGATATTGGAGAAATGTCATTTTTCCCATCAAAAACTATGAAAATATCTTGGGGATGAGAAGGAAAAAGGAAAAAGGAAAAGGAAAAAGGAAAAGGGGCTTCCATGTTAGTACAGACCAAAACTGCGGCAAAATGGTGGAAAAGCTTCCAAGCTTCCAACTACTAAAGCCTTGATGACAAAGTGTGTGGTCCAACTGAAAAATATTTTTATTTCATAAACTGATTGGTATTTGTTTCCGCATATTTAGTTGAGAAAATTTATAAGGTATTAAAATTATATAGTATTATTTTGAAATTTTCTAATGCCTGTTTGGCAATTGTAGTTCTCACCACAATCTCAGTTATAAACAGTAAAAAGTTCTCACATGTTACAATAACAATAAAAAAATTTATTACAGTAAAAAGTTTACACATACTACAATAAAAGTGGTTCCCACCGCTCTTCCAAACACTCACTAAATAATATGGTGTCAATTTCACGTTTTCTTAAAACACTAGGTATTAACATAATTTAAAAAAAAGTTTCAACTCTTTACTGAATAGTACATTATTTGTGGGATTAGTTATCCAACTCAAAGGATTATACTATTTTAAATCAAGCGCTTTTTTTTTTAAAAAAAAAAAAAGGAATCCCAACCACTCTCAAGTGCTTATAAATTTATAATGGACTTCTTCCTTGATATTAAACAGAAATAGGATTCTGAAAACGTGATTAATTAGTCCTAAAGGCCCTTTCATTTTCATATTGTTTCACAGGTAATACCAACAAAGCAATAGTTTGGGATTAGATCCTTAATTCTTAACAAAACTCATGAAAAGCAGTAGTTAACAAAGAACTGGTCATTTTGCAATTTAAAAATATGCCTTTGGTCATAATTGTGAAAGGTGCAAAAGTAGATCAACACTTCTCTCCCTCTTTCTCCCCTCTATAGAGAGAAAGAGAGAGAGAGAGAGAGCTTTCTTAAGGTTAAGAAAAAAGAAAGCTCTAAGGCTTTTCTGGAGTGCAAGCGCCGCCCCCTCCCTCCAGGGCCAAAACCGGTGGCCGCCCTTGGGCTGGCCAATGAGGCTTGGTCGTGTGAGGGGTGAGGTGGGGTCGAGATGGGGCAGACTTAAGGGGAACTAATGCCAAGGAAGCTCTACAACTGTGGCTGCCATAGAGTGGTGAATCGACGGTTTTTTGAGCTGGCGAGTTTGGGCAGAGGCTTGTAGAGGGAAATGACGGCATCTTTGGTTGGGACGACCTTGGAGTCACGAGCTTAGGGTGCTATCCGGGACAGAAGGAAGCGTGGTGTGGAGGGAGAGATACCGTTTGGAGGGTGAGTTGTTGGCGGCTATTCGAATCCGGTGAGGCAGGAGGGCGAGGGCAACGTGGTCAGAACTTGGAGAGGATGGAGATCCTTGGTGATCCAGCCCTATGTGTACCAATTTCGTAATCGGAATTGATTGATTAGGCTAGCAAGTGAAAGTGGGGATTGTTAAGGTTCGGACTAACCCATAAGCAAACAGAGGTAGACGTGATGACGGTGGCAACGACGATAGGGGCATATTCCCCCTTGGTTTTCATCCATTGTTTTTGCTTTTGTTTGTTTTGTATTTCTGTTTTGTTATTTTTAGTTGCAATAAAAGAAGGTGGTCTCTCTGACTCGTGCTTTTTGTTTATCTCCCCCACCGATAAAGGTGGTAAGGGAGTAGAAGTCTAGCTAGAAGGTCATCTATACCTTATCATTTGTACCCTTAGTATGAGGGGTTCATTGAGAGCCCCATCAAGAATGAGAATACGGCTCAACTGGAGCCTTTTTATTTGATCGAAACAGGTAATTTGCCTATTTTCGAGGGGAGTCCTCTCTTTCAAGTCAGGGTGCGGTTGTGTTGTCCAGTCGTGTGAAGGGAACCCTTTTTGGCATTAGATTTGCGATGTAATTCTTTCCCTTCAGTGGCTCGTTAATGAAGCTTTCATAGTCGTTTTTACCCTCAAAAAAATAATTATGAAAGGTCTACTGTATTAAAAATGATCGCTCTCAATACAACAACTCTTGAATTGACCAACAGATTTAAGGGAATTAACAAAATTCATGAATTTGTGAGATCCGCTCAATCCAATCCAATTCAAAGGTTTTGGATTGATTTAGGATTAAGAAAACCCTAATCCAAAGGTTTTGGGTCAGAGCACGGATTAAAGAATTCTCAATCCATCAAATTCGTAAATCCAAAACCACATATGTATATTTATATATTTTATAATTTTAATACAATATATTTAAATAAAACTTTTCCTTTTTCTAAAAAAAAATTCCAATGTTTTTCGCCAAGCAATTGATATTAGGTTGTGTTTAAAGAGCTCATCCCAAGTTAGAAATAAAAAACCCTAAGAGAAGT
Organism: Artocarpus hirsutus; assembly: GCA_946598075.1. NCBI lineage: Eukaryota > Viridiplantae > Streptophyta > Magnoliopsida > Rosales > Moraceae > Artocarpus > Artocarpus hirsutus. Next base: position 183,278 of record CAMOHE010047355.1, read on the forward strand.
GATTGAAGTTGAAAGCTTTGAGTTTTAAGTGTTATTAATGAATGAGCAATAATTTATTTTGAATTTCTTCCTTTTAAGAATACTTGGTTTTAAGTTTTATCAAAGCTAGTTTGTCTTAATGATTGGTTGTAACAAGTTTAACTTCATTATGCTATTTTATATTATGGATTGTTTATTTTAATATTTGATGTTAAAAAAATTTGCCTTCAATATTTTTATTTTAAGATGTCATAGTTTAGTCCACGAATTCATGAATCTAATGTAAAAATTTTGGATTGGATTGTGGATTATGATTTTTCCAATCTAAAGATTTTGAATCAGATTGCGGATTTTTATTTTCTCAATTCTAGGGTTTTGGATTAGATTGTAAATTAATCTTAAATTTGTAAAATTTAATCCGTGATCACCCCTAACAAATATAAGAGAGAGAAATGTGGTTTATTGTAGAATCAAAAAGGCTATGACAATGACATATTATTATGATAATATAAATATTTTTAAAAAATATTTTTAGAATAGTAAAATTATAACGTAATTATTATATAATATTTACCTTTCATACTAAGAAATTACTTTTTTTTTTTGGCTATTTGTAAAATATTCTAATTGTTTTTTGCTATGTTTCAACGTGACTATCAAACTGACTTTTATTTTTTTTGTGTATATATAAAAAAAGGCTTAGTAATAACTCTCGAGTCCAAAACTGAATAAATTCGATAATACACTGCTTTTTTTTATTATTAATATCAAGTTCTACCTTTTATTATTATTATTTTATTTAAACCACTACTTCTAGCTAAAAAATTTAAAATATTTTTAAATAACACTTATTCACCTAACTTTAATTTAAAACATTTGTGACTAATTATATCTTTTATTTTTTTAAAATAAAATATTTTAACTTTTTTTAAAAAAATAATAAGGTTGAAAAACAATCGCTCATATTTCCCAAGTTGACCCAACTAATAGTCTACGTCAATTTTGTTCCTTTTTTTTTTTTAAGGAAAATGACAGGCCTTTTACGTGTCGTGATTGATCATCTTACCTGAATACTTGCCCAAAATCTTGGGTCAATTTCTTGGACGGATAATGTTTGAAATAGTGTCAATATCTTTGGTGTTTGATGCAACATGAACAAATTAATTGCATTTAGCATCTTTTCTGACTTTTATTTTTCTTCTATTTCGGAAAGGGGAAAAGGACTTTTGCACATGCTGAATCTTGCAAGATCTGTACAACTGACTAATATGTTTGATAAGCTGTCAAACTAATAATGCAAATATATAAATATAAAAAAAGAGAGAGAGAACAACAAGAAGGAAAGCTACACAACAATGCTTTGTTGGTTGTTTTAGAGCCTTCTAATTAAGTTACGTCTTGAGATAGGCTAAACATCCAATATTGACTATTGAGTGGATAATTAATAAAGTATTTGGAAGAGTGGTAGGAACTAGTAGTTAAAACCACTTTTACTGTAGCATATGAGAGCTTTATACTGTAGCAATTTTTTTTTTATTGTTACTGTAGTATGTGAGAGCTTTACATTGTTCATAACTGAGTTTGTGGTGTGAACTGAGTAGTTAGAACAACTGTCAAACAGGGCTAAGTTTTTTTTTTTTTTTAACCATTACTGAGTTAAACCTCGACAAATCTAATCACGTGGGGCTGCAAATTAATGACTTACTTTATCTAGAATATCTAAAGTAAATCTAACCCAGCAAATCTTAGTTCAAACCGTCGTTTATGCTTCTAACTAAACTTTTAATAGTATAAAATATTTGCTTTTATATGTTACAGTATTTTCATTTAAAATCATATTGCCAAATTGTTTGTAACATCGTATACTAATCAATATAAAGGAAAATTAATTTAACACGAAAAAGAGCAAAATCATTTTGACACGCTGTAATCGTGTTAACAAAATCATTGAAGAAAAACATGTACATCACCTTTTTTATGCGATAAAAAAATTACTTCTTTTCAAAGCCTTGCCATTTAAATCCAATTTCCCTTTTTCATTTTCTTTATCAACTTTTTTTTTTTTTTTTTGGTTAGAGTTCAGCTTTAGGGAGTTAGGAAAATATTTTTTTAAGACCTTTATAATACAAATAAGATAAATAAATAAGAAGTCACCACACATGCTATAGAATATATAGAAGGCGAATTAGTTCCATAATTAGCAATTTCATGTGCTCTTTTTATATTAATTATTAAGCTCCCAATAGTCATAATAATGCTAAATTATTACTTTACTCAATTATTTATAAAATATGGAAAAAATACAAACTAAATAGAATTACTCCTTATATTTATTACGCCATTTGCCTCATATGTAAGACTAAGTCAAGTGTAAATTAATTTGGTTATAACAAATAGATAAATATTTTAACTTGAAGTGATATGTAAACTCTACATGTGAAAATATTGTGAGATTATGCCTATAACTAGTTGAATTAGTAAATTATCAATCAACGTACAGTTTTTTTAATCGAAATAATATTATAATTTTTGACTCTTTATTTTTAATTTTATAAATCTTTACAAGTTATTTTAATTTTTTAAAAAATAATTGCACAAGTTATATTTATCATATATTTCCTAAAATTAAATAATTATTTTATTATGACATATTATTATTAGAAATACTTTTTTATAAATTGGAAACAGACACAGAAAAATCCATAAATAAATTTATAGCAAATAATTATGATTTTCGTTTTACGTAAATGCATCAAATGAAATTCATGATTCTATTTTCCAATCTTGTACTTTAATAAACAACTTATTTTGACACCAAATCCCTACTCGGATAATGCCCATCCTGAGCGCCACCCACTCTAGTTTTGCCATAATACCTCGTAACCATGATAATTATTTGATACCTGAAATGTCTCTAAACTTTAAGAGTAAAGTCCTTTCCACATTAAAAAAAAAAAGAAAAAAGATCAAAGTACTTTCTATATGGATGTTATATAATACTAAAGTAAGAATAAGGGAAAAACGACAACAATCCCTTCAAAAAAACGACAACAATGCAGCAAACGGGAACATACAAAACGACGACTGAGGAAAAGGGGAAAGGCAAGAAATTAGAAAATGACAATAAAGTAGCAAAAGACAATGATAGGACTAAAAACGACAACACAATACGATGGAAACAAAATTAACGACAATTAATGCAGGGGACATAAAAAATAAACAGAATTATGGAAGACGACACTGAAACTAACAAAACTAGTATAAACATCCAACAGCAGCAATCAATAAACGACAATAAAACAGAAAGACGGAAAAGACAAGAATCTCGAAAACGACGATAAATAGATAAAATTGTTGTTGTTGTTGTCGTTGTTTGCTAAAGGAAATGGGATAAGATAATGATTCAGATTCGCATAAATCAGGTTTTCTGAAACCAAAAAGAGAGCACAGAGACATGAAAGCATAATCATGTTATTCTTGGAGAGCTGAAAAGGCCCATATGAAAAAAATAATAATAAAAAAATCAGAGATCTTAATTCATATGGAACTCTCAATATGTTGAGAGAATTTATGATCAATTGTGCTAAGAAAAAGAAGTACGAAAAATTTTAATTACAGCTTTCGATTAAAGATGAGAAAAGCCAATGAAATGAAAATCGGAAAGCCACTTCCTTGTGTTAAAAAAAAAAAAAAGGGAAAGTTCTTCTATTGCGATGACATTTTGGTCCCAAAATTTTTAATTTTAAGAAATTAGTCTCCAAACTTTGGTTTTTTTCATAGTTTGGATCTTTGGCACTAGAATTAATGACTAATTTTTGAAATTGATTATTTAAGTGATTCGTTGAAAACACAAGTTTTGATCCTTTTCAAAAAAAAAAAAAAAAACAGACCTGTTTTGTTAATAATTGTGAGTCTTGTTTGATGAGGTTTATTATTCAAGTATGAGAAATTTTTATGAATGTTATATTTTTAAAATTTATTTTTTATAAATGTTATAAATATTTTAGAGTAACATAATTTAAATAAATAATATAATTAATAATGTAATATAATTTTTTTTAAATGTCGCATCAACAAAACTATGATTGATGTGTGGCGTACCATGTAATCTTCTCTTTAAGTATTGGCTGACAAGGGTTGAAGTGTAGTGGGCTCACTTCTTTATAAATCAAAAGCTACACTGGCGTCTAAATCATGACCCATGCCTCCTCTTTTTTTTTTTTTTTTTTTTCAGTTTTAATAAATATTTTCAACGTGTAAATTTCTATGCTCTATGGACCCTTTTGGTACATAAAATGGGATAATATTAAATAAGATAATTTTAAAGAACCGGATTGATATATATAGAAGAGGATAAAAAGAAATTTAATTAATTTAATTTTACGTTTGGTGTTGTATTATTAGAATGGAGTCTTTATGTAATTTTTTTTTCAAAAACTATGATCAAATTATAATTTTTTAAATTAGAGGTGCAAAAATATACAAAATATTTTCATCACAAGCAAATTACATTTTGACCCCTTTTTTTAAAAAAAATATAATTTGACACCAAATTTTATAAAATTTTGCAAATAGGTTTTTGAAATTTTTCACAATGTACAAAGCTTGCGTTTAATCTCATGCTTTAACAAGAAATTGCCCAATCTCTTTCTAAGGACATTCAAACTTAGACGGGATAAAAGTTTATCCAATTGAACCAAGTTAATCTTTTAAAGTTTTCATCAAATAAAATAGTAAGATAATCTAATCCAACCTCCTCCAATCCTAAACAATCTACCCGATATAAAGAAGTGCACGTCTCTTTTAATATACTTGACAATGTTTTTGTATACTTGTCAAATAATTAATAAAAAATCACTTCTTTTTATGAATTTGTATTAATTAATAACAGATATATTTAACAAAAAGCTTACGCTAATATAAAGTTTTCTACTATTATAGTGTTTCGAACAAATGGATTCAAACCAAACCAAGGTTTCCACATACTCTATTAACAAAATTCCTAATTTTTTTCTGCTGTGGTTTACAAATAAACAGTATATATTTTACCACATCACTTAAATTAGTTTAGGAGAAATGCTATCCTAAGACCCCTTGAAGACTTTTTTGACCATAAGATTTTTATTCTGATAGTTAAGATTAGAAGCTCACCAATAATAAAATGAGCCCAAATGCACTAAATCAATTAAAATCTAAAAACTAAAAAAAGGCAAAACGTTCTTTACAAAAACAAAAAATGTAGATCGTTGCCTTCTGCTTCGGCGCCAATGACTATCTAGGTGGGTGGAGCCCAAATCCTTAGCGACGTCAATCATGACCCGAAGCTGTTCTCCATCCTTTCCTTCCTTGGCACAAGTAATCTACGTCCTCTAGGCTGGTGCGATCTCCATGACTGGATCGTCGAGCTCATGAGCTTGAAAAATGTAGTGGATCACGACAAGGTTGTCGAGACCAAGCGGAGGTTGTCGAGCTTGTGAGCTTGCACTCCGTTGCTAGGTCACTGTCGCTTGGGAGCAAACTTGTGTCAATCTCTGTTAAGGAGTTTGGACGACGTGGAAAGAGGAGAGGGATTTTGGAGGCAGTGACCTTGTGGAGGATCTCAACCACACCTTCTTCCCTACGAAGCACCAGTCTCCACCGCAAAACCTCCAAGGCAGTTTCTTTTAATTTTTTCTAATATATTTTGGGTTTTTTTAAAGTTATTTCTTGGGTTTTTTTTGAAGGGATTTTGGGTTTTTTTAGTTATTTTTATATTTACTATATTGAAAATGATATAATCAAGTATGATTGTGTTTATTTTTTTTTCATGTGAGACTTAGATTTTAAATTATTAGATTAAAATCAACAGTTTAAAAAACTGGGTTTTATGGTAAGACCCTCTTAGCATTCCCTTTAGTTTTTTCCTATCTAGTAATATAGAAGATTTTTTCTTTATATATAAATTAAAAAAAACTAAAGTACAAAGTGCCCTAAGCACAATACCATACAAGCATATAAAGAAGAGGAAGAGTGAAGAAATTTAAAGAGAACAGTAATAACAAATCAGCGTATTCGTTCAATAATAATATCAAAATTCGAGTGAAAATTTAAAATACAATCATTGCCTCTATTATAGCTTTATAAACCCTACTATACTACTAGTAAGATAAACATAACATAATAATAAATTAAATTTGAATAAATGTTAAATAATTCTAATAAATAAATATAATCTTATATTCCTAACCGTCCAGATTTCTTGTTCCTCGTCAATAGGCCACCTTAAGTTTGAGAATGTGGTGAGAGTGTGTGTGTGTGTATTTTAGTAGTTATAAGCGACTGTAACCGTGCAACAGACCAAACTCTTGCTCACATATGCAAGTTTGGTTACTCCCATAGTGTCATTTCTATGAATAGCTGCTTGAGGCCCTGCTCACTAACATAATTCTATAAAGCACTATTTGTTAGGTAATATGTCTCTCACAAACCAAATATCACACATATACATATTTTTCATGTGTATGAAAACAGTTTGGAGTGCCGCAGTGCTCGTATTTGAGGCCATGACACTAGAAAAGTGCAGTCAACACTTGAGGGACAGAGACCAATATTGAGATGCTCCAAGGCCGAGGTTGCTCTAGGTCTAGTGCCACCTGTTTCCTAGCACTATTTTAGTATTGTACAACGAGCACCGTAGCGTCCAAAAGCTGGCGCAACAACACTGGCTCGAGCTTATATAAAACAAAATGGTATGTCTTTTAAGTTGTTTTGAACTGGTATGTTTATTGGTTATATATTTTCATACAAACTTAAATATCTAATACTAACATACATATCTGTCGTAAGAGTTGTGATATTATATGAAGGGATACTTTTATAAATGAAGAGACACATTTATGTGAAAGGTTGCATTGATTGCTTTGGTTGTATCAGTTTATAAAATGACACCCCTATCATTTATTAAATCTCTAGAATTTTACAAATTTCATATCTTGTTTTGAAACACAATATTATTACTATATATTATATTTAAGGATTTGTTATATTTTGAGGGTATTTTGTTATTAAATTCGTTAACAAACTTAATTGTGAAGGTAAATAAAACCCTTAAACAAAATATTTCAATATAACTCGAACTCTTCCATATGTCTATAAATTTTTTGCCTTCATTTCTTGCTTTAGACACATATACACCAACACTATTACCCTTTACTCATTAATTTGTTCTTGGTCATAATAAAAAGTAGGGCTGTACAAAAATCGCCCCGCACCCGCCAACCGCCCGCGCCCGCACCCGCCTATCTTGAAAAAAGCGGGTTTTTGTTAACAACCCACTGACGGGTGGGTTGAACCCACCCACCAATATATTTGGTGGGCGGGTTTGGTTTTAAATTTTTGCGGGTGGGTTCAACCCGAACCCGCCCACCTATATATTTTAAAAAAAAAAACTTAAACCTATCTACTTATTTATTATTTTGTGAAATGATCAAAATTTAAATCAAGTAAGTTAGTATAGAAAGACCTTGAAAAGAAAAAGAACACTTGACTTTGTTCATCATTTCATTTATAGCATTTTATTATTTTCGACCTAGTAAATAGGCTTTAATTTTTATGGACTCTTGACTTTGTTCATCACTTTATCTGTAGTTGACGTTT
>CAMOHE010047355.1:192323-203334 GCA_946598075.1 Artocarpus hirsutus
CTGTAGTTGACGTTTCTTGTTGCAGTAAATGATTATGTTTCTTAATTTTTACTTTTGAATATGGTCACTGTCTTTAGACATCAAACTTGCTTGTTGTTGAGAATGCTTTATGTATTATCATTTTATATTTTCTACAAATTTTCTTTACTTAAAAAAAAAAGGTCCAAAAAATTACATTAGGCAATAGCATAGGTTTAAACCGCCTCAACCAACCCGCATCCGCCCGCAATCACCCAAAACCAAACCGAAACCACCCGCCATGTGGTGGGCGGTTTGCGGGTTGGTTAATCGCCAACCCGCCATCCCAAAAAACCGCACCGCACCCGCCCAAAAACCGTCAAACTGCCCGCTGTTCACCCCTAATAAAAAGTCATTATGAAAGCATCATTGTCCATTACATGATAGATACAAAATATTTTGGGAGGAAAATTTAGCAAATACTCGTCAATTTCTTTTTGTTCATAATAAAAGGTCTCGGATGGAGTCTGCACACATTATAAGTCTCTGATCTTTGGCAGCATTATTAATTACCATTTCTCTAACTTATAAAAGTCTGCATCCATTACAAGGAACTTTAATATTTTTATGCTGACAAATATCAAAATGTAAATGGTCATTTTTTTAAGAGACAGATCTTTATCAAAATGTAAATGACACAAGACACAAACTGACCAAAACGAAATCTTTATCAAAATGGATTTTTTTAGAGAAAATGTAGTCATGTATTAAGCTTGTAGTAAATCAGTACAAACAGAGCTGGATAACCAGCTAGGAAGGAAATCCAACCAAAAAAGGAATCTGAACAGTTATTCATATACAAATCTTTAGGCTAAGCTTAAAGCACAGTTTTTGTAGGCCAATCAAGCATGGTAGACGCCAGTTTGACTTACCAGCCTTATCAGATTCAGAGCCACCGCTACCAGCCATAGCAGCCACAGCTTCCCTGCCATCAATACCGAACTCATCCAACTTCAGCCAATTAGCGGCGGAAGAATTGGTCACCGCCGCCGCGGCAAAAAATTCAGCTCGAAGTAATCGCCGCAAAATTCCGATTTAACGGTAAACTTCTGACGCCGAGATCTCGGCTTCCGATCTCTGAGAGGATCTCCGACCGGAGGAGCTCCGATCTCCGCAGATCATGTCGCACCTGCCTCCAGAGCTGGATCAATTTTCGCCTTAAACCATAAAAAATGATCAGAAATTTAAAATTCTGCAAATCGAAAAACGAGAAATTGAAGAAAGAAAAGAGGACTCACGAGTGTGAGTCGAAGTGTTGTCCAAGTCAGACCCGTCTGAAAATTCAGATCCACAGTGGCGACACTCTCGCGGTCAGGAGGGGCCTTGACGACGTCGTGCATGGTGAATGTCACCGCCGGTGGACCAAACAGAACAACGGAAAAGAGACCAAAGACTAGTCCGACGAAGGAGGAAGCTTTGAACGACGCCATGGATCCCGTCTCAGAGCTCCGAATTTTCTCTCGCGATTTGAATTTGAAAAAAAAGCGTCACAAGTGAAACAGACGAGGCCGGGGTCTCATATATACGACAGTCCGTTTAGCAAACTTTCTTTCCACAATTTTTTTTAATTTATTTTCGAAATTCGTCACGCGGATCTAGTGCTTCCAATTCCCGCGCTAATTAGTTGGGGTAATTGGTATTATCCTTAAAAAAATAAATAAATAAAGTAAATAATTGATACATCTTAAATTATTCACTTTTTTATAATAAATTCTAAACCTCTAACCTTGACACAATTGATATTAAACTTTGAAATTATTAGTGGGTGTTTAGAAGAGTGGTGGGAACCACTTTTATTGTAGTATGTGAGAACTTTTTACTGTAGCAAATTTTTTTATTGTTACTGTAGCATGTGAGAACTTTTTACTGTTCATAACTGAGATTGTGGTGGGAACCACAATTGCCAAACACGGCATTAATAATTAGGGCCCAATAATTACTTTAAATTTTTGTTAAGTATTTTTTTCACGTGTCGAGCTTCAATTTTTTTTCTTAGAATGATAAACTCCACTTTCAGAAAACTCACATGTAAATTTCATGACTTGAAATTGTCTATGCTTTTAATACTTAATAGTTATTGGACCTCAATTATTAATGATATCAAAATTCAAGGAATGTTTTGCTAAAATTAAAACTTCGAGATGCATTATGCAAAAAAATAAATAATTTAAGATGCAAAAATGCAATTTACTCAAAAAAAGGTCTATTCCTAAACTCTTAACATAGTGAAATTTAATCTTCAAACTTTTAATTTTGGTAGATTAGTCCCTGGATTTTTGCTTTTGAACAGCTTTGGTTCCTGATTATAAATTTGAGGATAAAATTTCACTAAAAATACTTACAATAAGTGTAAAATATTGTGCAGTTTGATGGGTTAAAGAAGAAAATATTTTGCATATAATGTAACTATTTTGCACATTACTAAAGAAAATATTTTGCATAAAATGTAACTATTCCTATAAAATTTCAACTTATTGTGTGAAAAGAACATAATTATCTTCCTTAAATAGTAAAAATTCATCGTGCAAGCAGTTGCTTAGAAAGTTGAAGGCAAGCAACTGTTCAAAAATCTTATGATTACAAAAGGTGGTTATATTTTCACCTATTAAATTTTCAATGTCCCCACCAAAACATAATTTTACATAATTTTATGTTTATTACTATGTTAAAATTACATTAAAATGTGCCCTCACATTAATCATAAATAGAAACAATATTATTTTCAAAGAAATAAAAAAAAAGACACACACATTAATCATGATAAGAAAGTATTTTTCAAATAAATAAAAATAACCCCCACATCTTTAGACTAGTTAACAATAATTTTTATCTTGAGTGATTATATTTACACACAATAAATTCATAAATTTCCCTCGCTAATTTTAGTTTATTTTAAGTTAAGTTAAAACCTCTTATTTCCATATTTTCTCTTCCACTAAGTAGAGGAGACGAAGGCAAGAATACTTTTTAGGCCATATGTTTTGACGGTTAAAAAAACAGAACTAACTATGTTGGAGGTGTGCTTGGCGCCATCCGCCGAGGAGCATATCCTCGGTGGTTGGCAAATATGCTTGGCAGAATTCACTGAGATGTGCGATATTGACCCCTAAGAGTTCAGTTAGTTTGACCGGTGTGCTCTATATGGCCATGACGCAAGTATCACCTCCTTAGATAAGATACGTGCTCGGGTCAACTTATTAGAGCCTGCAAGTAGGCAGTCACCCATCACAAGAAGCCAACAGATGGCCGCATTTCGCCTTTCGATGGAGGCCAATCCACCAGCAGTGAACATGACACATGTCACTTACCTTTTAACAAGTCTAGATGTGACACACAAGTCATGGATAAAACCTATCTAACACCCTGTTCAAGTGATAGCCTATAAATAAAGCGTATTTACTGCAGCTCTAGGCCAACGTGCTCTTTTCCAACTAATCAGCTCTCGTTCTCTACTGAACAGCACCTGTCTTGAGCATCGGAGAGCCTTTGTTTTGTACTGTATCGATGTCCCCCCTTCAGTACTTCTGAAGCGTCCCTCCTCTTATTTCAAGTATATCCAACCAGGTCGAGCCGGGTAGGGAAGAGTCGTTCGACCACCGTGCAGTACACACGTGATGTTGATTCGCCGCCACTTATTGGTAAGCATCAATAGACCATTTGTTTAAGGATATTTAGACCATACTATTATAGATTGGTTTGGTCCGGTTTAAGTAAATGACTTTTTAAATATCTTCTTGTAGTTTTTGGTGACTTATTTTTATATTATTATTTTTGAAGTGGTTTTAAGCTATTTAAATTTTAAATAATTGAAAACATAAAAATAAAATAAAATAATTTTTTATTAGCACATAACATATCCATATATATGTAAAAAATATTAAAATTTTATAGACCTCTAAAGCTTTTACTTTTATAATATAAAAATAATTACATTATATGTCACGCTTTTAAAATTTTTTTAATCATGTGACCTTTAAAAAAAAAAATTAATAAAAATTTTGTCCATTTTAGGTTGTATCACACGCATTCTCCTAATGAGGGGAGTCAGAGAGAGAAGAAAGAGCTCCGAAGCCGAAGTTTATACTAACAATGGCAGAAAAGGCGGTGAATTCGATGATGATAACAAACCCTAAGACGATGCATGAGCTAGCTATGGAGGGCCAGAAGCATCTAGAAGACACCATTGAGTCTGCTTTCCAGATCCTCTCCTCCATGAACGACGAGCTTTGCAACCCCGCCTTATGGTCCGCCACCACCATCACCACCTCTTCCTCTTCTTCCCCTTCTTCCACCGCTGCCTCCGCCAACGGCCCCTCTTCCCTCTCTAATGGCGTCCTCAACGGCGACGCCTCCGCCGCTTCCGATGCCGCCCATCATCACGGCGATCTCGGTGGTGGCGGGGGCGCCGCAGGTGGAGCTCTTGGCGAGGCTCAGTTTCGGTACAAAAACGCCGTCGCTTCGCTCCGTGCCGTGCTCGCCACGATTCCCAATTCCCACAGAGTAAATCCATGGCCCTTTTTTTTTTCACCTGAATTTTGGTCAATTTACTGTTTTTTTCCCTTTTTAAATGGTCAAATTTTGATGCTTTTTAGCTATTTAAATTCTTCAATGTCTAGGGTTCTCTGTTGATTTGAAGATTTTGAAAAAAAAAAGATTATTTTTTCTTTAAGTTTTGTCAATTTGTTATTTTTTTACAGTATGTGATTAGAATTCAATTTCTAGTCAAATAATATGTGAATGGGGAGAGTATCAAAAGGATTAAAATTGACAAGAATGAAGCTTGACAGTGGTAATCAGACTTGGGAAAGGGATAATGGAGTCCTGGGAAATGAAAAGATTGGAACTTATCTGGCCCTAATTGACCAAAATTCAAACAGCATAGAGAATTTATGAGAATAAAGGATCAATTTTTTTTTCTGAATGTATCAATCTAGAACAAAGTCTACTAATAAGAAGTTGTTTTTACTCTGGAAAGCCCTTTAGAGAGATTTGAATAGGATGGTTAGTATTAGGAGATGTTAATACTTGTTTCTCCATTATAATGCTTTTATAGTTAGTAGTAGTTGCAAATGGTGACTTCTCTCTAAAGACATGATACTTTATGTTTTTTTGCTCCATTATGATGCCTTTTCAGTAATTGCGAATGGTGAAATTATCCCCAAAAATATGATCTTTATTTTTATTTTTTTTTAAGTTATCCTACGTGAATGGTGAAATTTTCTGTAATGACTTTATCTTTATGTTTTAAATTAATTTTCTTGTACCATTTGACTTATGGTTTGCTACATTTTGGTTTGTTATATATTTTGAGCTGTTCTGATATTTAATATGTTGTGTATATCTGGGCTTGCTTCTATATATGTGCATTTAGATTTTATTATCTGGGCTTGCTTCTATATACGTGCATTTAGATTTTATTTTTGACTTTGTTTTTGAACAGGGAGGAACATTTGAAACAGGAACAACTCCAACTAGTTCAGTGTCCCAAGCCGAACAATTAGAAATTGAAAAGTTAGAAGAGCAAGCCTCCAATCTGAGAAAGGTATTGGCTTAAGAAGTTAGTTTGCACTCAGGCTGTTTAAAAACATAGTTTAAACCACAAAATTGTAATTCAAACCAACTTTGTTACAGTGTTCTTTCCCATAAAATTTGAATTATAAACCGGCTTTGGTTCAAAGTCACGGTTTTTACTATGCTCCCGAACGGCCTTAATCTGATCATTCTCTGAACTTTCTTAGCGCATAGAACTCCATATGTCCATTTCCAATATTCGTACACTAACTTCCTAGTGATTGTGTTTATGAACTTAGGAACTTGCAAACAAGAATGCATATCTCAAGATTCTCATTGATCAGCTACGGAACCTTATTACTGACATATCTACTTGGCAAAGTCCTTGTTCAGTCTGACTTCAGGATATGGACAGACTGAGACTTCGAATATCATAACGGGTCAATACTGATTTGGGATTCCTGGTGATTATTGAGACTTTTCTTGAGCTATAAAGTATTAACATGTAACGAAATTAGGGGTTTGCCATTTTAGAGAGAAATGAAAAAAAAAAAAAAAATATTTTAGAAATATTCTTAATTGAGATACATGAAGCTTACTGGTCAGCACTGAATGTATGTTTGACATCATTAAACTTGAGAGTACGTAGAAACAAGTTTTTGATACAAAAATCATTCATCATTATTACTTTTTTCGACTTCACATTGAATGTATGTTTGTAGAAACAAGTTTTTGATACAAAATTCAGTTATAATTATTTCATTTTTTCCCTTCTCTTACGTAATTATGTCAAAGCCGAAAGCCGGCATAGAAAGGTGACGAGAAAACACGACGCTATTCTTTTTATTATTCTTGAATAAAAAATACAAATTAAAAAAATTATTAATTTGTAAATGAGTGATAAATAACTCTAGGAGTCCAATTCTTATAGAAACCTTCCAATAGCAACTAATATGAAAATTTGGGCTGACAAATAAGTATCCTCATTTGAAAATTTTGTCAAGGACAAGGGACTCTAGTTCAAAATTCTATTTTTTTTTTCTATTTAAGTTATTTTTTTACAAAAGATTCTAGACAAAGCTGCTTGTGTTGACCCACAAGAATACAAACTAAGAAAATTTTACGGGGCATTTTGAAAACTAACTTTTTTAAAAAAATTTATTTGGTCAATGATTTTTTTTTTTTTTTTTAGGTTTTTGGGCATAAAAAATAATTTTTTGAGCATTAAAACAATTTTATTTTTTTTGTTTTCACTTTGGTTAGATTCCTCTCTTTAATACAGTCTTTTTTTTTTTTGAAAAAAACTAAGATAATTTTGATGCTTAAAAAAAGCTTTTTTTTAATTAAAAAAAATGATCATTTATTTAATTTCAAATTTTCTTAAATCTTTTTTTTTTAATTTTGCCTAATTTTACACGCCACACGCCCACATATAACCAAGTAGAAAGCTTTAACACACCTCCTTACTCTCTTTTTTTCTTTTTTTCTTTTTCCTTTTTATTGCAAACCATCACACATTCAATAAGAATACACCAACACCTAAACTCATACGAGGGACACCATCAGCTACAATACGTGGTGTCTGTATATAAATATATGAAATTAGAAAGATCCAATTTCAGTTGTGGACGGAGGATCTTGTTGTGAGTGATGATCTCATATCGACAATTGCTGACTCATCTGCCCCCAACGTGATGGCCTCTTTGCTTGCTCTTATGAACCTCGAAACTGCGCCTTTCACGTACTCATGAGCTTCCTTCACGCTCATCTTCTTGCTCATTTCATCCGGGAAGCTGCTCAAGAAGCGGTCACCATTGAGAACGGCAGCCAACTGTACAACCTCGCTTTGAAATTCGGATAATCTGCTGTTTTCTTTCGCTGCTGTGGTCCTCAAAGGTTTCACGTCTGGCAAGGTCTCTGCAATAAAGTTCAAGAGACATCATAATTAAGTTTTCTTCCAGTCACAAGCTCATTGATGATAACTCACGTTTAAAGCGGACCTCCAAGTCATTTTTCCTAGTGAATATTTGTTTCAAGCGTTTAACATGTTGAAATGGGAAGAGGTCAAAAGGATAGGTTGCATACCGGGGCAGTCAGTTCTGGGAGAAGTTAATTCGCCGACGACTTGTTCGAATGTCCCAGCCCATGCATCTCTGAGTGTCAAGAAGTTAGAGCTGAGGTTGAACATCTTCTTGATGGTGGCCGGAATCGAAGAATGCTCGAACTCAGAGTCTGGTGTTGGTCCCTTTGGGCTACTTATAACTGTTAAGCCAAATTATAAAAATCAAGTACAATCAAAGGGGAAAAATGAATTCAGAAAACATTATTCATTTTGTCAATTGATTTAGGTAGTTCAGTTGCTCAATAGAATACACTCAAAGAGAGTACTTGGTACCTACCAAACCGCTACTAAGTTTTAGTTGTTGCAGCATTCTTTAATCAATGTCAACTTCAAGAAAAATAACATAAACGCAATAACCACCTAAAGATAGTCTATTTGCACTCAACCCACATAACTAAGCTAATAAAGAGCAATATTTCAACCCGCAAAAATAGCCCATCCGACAAAAGTCCTTGAACCACTTCATGATAACAACCTACCGATATTACTTAATATTTAACCATAAACCTTTATCAAATTCTGTTAAATTACCATACTTTACTTTTTCAAGTGCTTAATGTCATATAAAGTTTTTAACATAGCCTTCGTTATCAATAAACAAAGAAATCCAACAAATGACAAAAAAGATGGTTAAGCTTACCAGTCCCTTTGTTGATCCAAGGAGATACCATAATCGTCGGCACGCGAACTCCAAGCCGATCAAACTTGAAGAAAGAAGGCGCAGGTCCGGTGTTCCCGTCGGGGTTAGGGACATTGACATAGGGAGTCTTGACATGGTCAAAGAACCCGCCATGTTCATCATACGTGATCACCAGAAGCGTCTCATTCCACTGCGGGCTCGCCCTCAACGCCTCGTAAACCTCCTTAACCAACTTCTGCCCATTGGCAACATCATGAGACGGGTGATCATCATTAGCAGGCATTCCGTTAAGATCAAAGTACCTCGGCTCAATCACACTCAAGCTAGGGAGCTTCCCATCCCTAGCATGGTTCTTAAACTTCAAATCAAACTGATGAAACTTGGAAACATACTTCAACTTCCTCAAATTCCTGTAAAACAATGTTGTGGGTATGTTCTGAAAGTAAATCCCGAAATCCAAACCATTCTCATGGAGAGAATCGAAAATGGTCTTTTGTGGGTACCCTAGTGCCAATTGCTCCTTGACATGGCTTGTTGAGCCGTGAGAAGTTGCTGAATATACAAAGAGTCTATTGGGTTGTGTGGGACCAGGGATTGAAGAGAACCATCTATCAAAAACAGCAAATTCTCGAACTAAGGCTTCATAAACGGGTACGGATCCGGGTCTAAATCCTTTCATGACGGTTTCCGACAGCTTCGGAGACATGGAAAGAGCTTGCTCTACGAAACCAGTCATGGAAGGGATTGACGCAGAGCCAAATACCTGCTGCTTGACGGCCTCGAAAGAGTGCCCGGGATCTGGATCGACGTACTCGGCGTCGTCGGTGACGCAAATGGTGCTTTCGGGATTCTTGGTGGAAATCGGATTGCATTCTTCCCCTGTGACGCCATTGATGTTTGGGTTCACGGATTTCTTCATCCACCCGAGCATGTGGTCAAACGACCGGTTCTCCATGACCAAAACGACAATGTTTTTGATGGGTTGTTGTTGTTGCTGCTGCTGAGCGGAGACGAAATGGTGGGTCGTTTGGGAAGTCCATGAAAGAGTGAGAAAGAGCAAGAAAGCGAAGGAAAATTTTGGTGGTCTGGTTTTGGAGCCTCCCATTTTTGCATAAAAAGAGCGGTTTTTGGCAAATGGGTATTTTGTTCTTCGGTAGAAGAATCTAAATATAAAAGATTTTTTTTCTTTTTTTGCAATCTTGATCAGAGGAGGGAGAAGCGTCTGGTTTTAGTGCTGTAGGCTGTAGCTAAGTTGGCAATGTGCTTCCATTTTTGAAAGGCAAAAGGGTATAATTCAGCGGGAATTTAAAGGTGAGAAAAGAAATGAAAATGATTATGACAAAAATATCTACGTACGTCAAAATTGTCAAAAAGAAATCCGCTTTAGTTTCAAGAACGTGATGATTGGCTTTGCTTTTCGTGGGGTAATTTTCAGTAGTAATTGGCGCTAATCATGTCAAACAGTTCATCACTTTCAGAAAATTTAGTTTTCACTACAAGTGATGACGTGTCACAATTGTCGACAAAAGGAAAAAAATAAGAAAAATAGACGTAAGGGAGGAGATCAATTTTGACATGATCATGATTGGGGACAAATATCCGTCACCGCCGTAAAGCTGCTAAATCTTCAATTAATCTACAATTAAGTGGTAGGCTACCCAAAAAAAAAAAAAAAAAATAGTCCATTGTAGTACATAGTTGTTATCAAATTAAATACAAATATAAATTGTTTGATCAAACAATTAAATAAAATATAATAATTTATTTGAGCTTAGCAAGATCTCATGGTTATAAATAGTAACAGCAAACTGTGGTTAGCACTATAGTTATAGGAGGTGTTTAGGAGTGGTGAAAACCACTTAATTTTCACCATAAATTCAGTTATAAATAGTAAAAAGTTCTCACATGTTACAGTAACAATAAAAAAAATTGCTACAATATAAAACTCTTACATACTACAGTAAAAGTGGTTCTCACCACTAGTTCCCACCATTCTTCCAAACACCTACATAGTTTAAAATACAATAATATGTGAGAGCTTTATATTATTGTAATATTTTATTTTTTACTGTAATATGTGTGAAGGTTTTATATTATTTAATAACCACGATTCTAACCACAATTATCAAAAACCATATATGTCGATATTCTAAACCTGAATTATCATTTTCTTTAATGGGCAATTATTTTTTTAAAGAGAAAAACAACAAAGAGAGATTAACTTAACACGATTGGCGACATTCATCCATCACGGCTAAAAAGTTGCTAAATCTTATACGAAATCTAGCATCTACAATCAATTGGTAGGCTCCCAAAAAAAAAAAAAAACGAATAGTGCACAGTTTTTAGGAAATTAAATATAATAATCTAGTTGAATATGATCAAGATCTAAATAGTTTTAGCTATGTGGGTTTTCTAAACCAAAACAGTCAATTTTTTTTAGTGGGCAATAATTTTTTTAAAAGATAATGACTCATGATATTTTGTAGATGTAATGAGATTTCTTTCTTAATTTAATGACATTTCTTTCTCAATTTAAGAGATAATGACTCATGATATTTAATGAGATTTCTTTCTTAATTTGGGTATTGCAATTTTGAGATTAATCCTACTAGACATTAGACAAGGCAAACGACTAAGCAAGAATGAGA
The DNA here is from genome assembly GCA_946598075.1 of Artocarpus hirsutus. Lineage (NCBI taxonomy): Eukaryota > Viridiplantae > Streptophyta > Magnoliopsida > Rosales > Moraceae > Artocarpus > Artocarpus hirsutus. Next base: position 203,266 of record CAMOHE010047355.1, read on the forward strand.
AGTACGAACCCCATTTTGACCAAACCATTGGATGAGAATCTTCTTGCCCATTGGTTTTTTTTTTTTTTT
>CAMOHE010047356.1:0-78766 GCA_946598075.1 Artocarpus hirsutus
ACCATCAACAACTGCATTATGGGTCTGAGCATCTGAACTCCCTGACGTCATCGTATGAATCTGCGCTGGAGCTTTTCCTTTGCCTCTACCCACATTACTAGTTCCTGGATTAACTGGCCGATACTGCTGCGGTGATGGCGACTGGATACTAGCTGTACTCGGCGCTCGATACTGAGGGATGTTACGCTGAAAACTCTGTTGCTGATGTCCTAGCGCTGGGTATAACGGTTGCTGAGGAGAAAACTGATGGAATGGAAGCTGAGGATACTGCTGAGGCTGAGGTAGAGTCTGAAACTGAGGCTGACGGCTAGCTCCTTCTCCAGTCTGAAGTCCTAAGCGAGCACTCCTGATTAGGCAATTCCTCTTGATGTGTCCTGGCTGCTGGCAAAAATGACAATGAAAGCTGTAGGGGTTGCTGCGACCACTGCCGGACGAACTGCTGTTGCCGCTACTCACGCCACCCTGCTTGCTCTTCCCTAGAGTTGGTCGACTGCTGACGCTCCTCCTGTCGCTCCTCTATGGTCCTGCTGACGCCCTAGCCCGGTTCTCACAATACTGTGCGTAGTCGTTCTCCACTAATATCGCTGATGACACAAGCTCTCCAAAACTCCTAAGCCGTAGGGCAACTATCTATCGTCGAATGGGAGCTTTCAGTCCTTCCTGAAATTTGATGCATCTTTCAAGCTCCGATGCCACTGCTGAGGGAGCAAACCTGGCCAACTCATTGAACTTCGCCTCATATTCCCGAACTGACATGTCGCCCTGCTGCAACCTATAGAACTCTGCTGCCTTTTGATCCCTGTATCCCTGTGGAAAATACCTATCATAGAATAGCTCCTCAAATCTGTCCCAATCAATATTGCCATTGTTTTCCAGACGCTTTGCCTGTTTCCACCAGGTATTAGCACCACCTTCAAGCTTATAAGCTGCGAATTCCACACGATACTCTGGCACACCAAGCGTATCCAAGTGCTTCTCGATCGAATCTAACCAATATTTCGCCACCTGCGGGTCCCCAGTTCCATCAAAGGTCGGTACTGACGCACGCCGGAACTCCTTAAAGAACGTATGCCGACGACTAGCCTCGAAATCATCAGGCCTTGCCCTTGCTGCCATTTGCCGGAATGCAGCAAACATGGTTCTCATCATGCCCTCATCATTACCGAACTCGGCATCCACTGTTGAACGACGTCTAGGTGCCATTCTCTCACTTCTGAAAATAAAATTTGGACTGTCAGTGGTATTCCATTGTCATACCTATGTGTGCACAACTCCCAAGGTTCATAACCTTGGGCTTTGATACCATTCTGTCACGCCCCGGAGTACGGGAGGTGACGTGGTGGTTTAATTAAATCAATTAAGTAAAGATTTGGTTAAAAATAGGGTTTTAGAATGAAATTTATAAATAAAAAGAGTGATAATTTTAAAATCGCTTTATTTCTTTAACTTTTCTATTCAAACGACTTTAAAATTATCACTCTTTTTATTTATAAATTTCATTCTAAAACCCTATTTTTAACCAAATCTTTACTTAATTGATTTAATTAAACCACCACGTCACCTCCCGTACTCCGGGCCGTGACAGCAACATGCTATTATTATTTGCAGACGCAACAGGCATTATTAAGAAGTAGAAAAACTAGCAACTAAAAAGAAGTGAAAATATAAAAATATGTTCCCTTGAAAGGAAATCTATCATTGGAATCAATAGCACTATACATTTTTCACTGGAAAATTTTATTAAAACTATCGGAGAAAAAATATTAAAGACTAGCAGAAGTTAATATGGCAAAAATACCTCACATTTAGAACGATACAATATATGCCCACATCAACTCATAAGGATACACGATGAGTTCATCTCTACTCCATGGTCGAAAACACGAAATAATATATAGTTTTTTTTTTTTTGTTGCATTGAATGTTTTATTGTATCGAGCTTGATGTCTCTACTAAAATTATAACATTAATATTCGCCTCAATATAATATATTACATATTTATCAATAAAATGATACAATTTAGTTAAAGATATATGTATATTTTTTATGAAAGATAATGATATTTATTTTACCTCACTACAAGTTCTTAAGATACATATATATATATATATATATATATTTGTATGGTTGCCGGCTTCAAATTGGCTAATAAGGTGAGTGGCTTTGATATGATTTGCTAATTTTGCTGAATGGCTCGATCAAGGCAGTTTCTTAAACCACCTGAACCCGACAAGATTGAGAAGTGGGTCACATTTCAGGTTCGTTCAGGCCCTTAGGTCCACCAAGTTCAAATAAAAAATCCCATCTTCTTTAATTAATTTGCACTGGTCACCTCTTAGCAGAGAAAAAAAAAAAATTCCGGTCCTGCTCACAAGTAAGCCTTTTGGGAACCCAACAAATTTAAAAAATCACAATATATGGATCTTTTATTTGATAGCCTTGGATGAAATATATATATATATATATATATATGGTATAAATATTCTAGCTAAAAAAATATATGATATAAAAGTTTTGAAAGTAGGACTAAAGCGTTGTGGATGACCACATTCCAATAAATGCATGCCATCTAATTAATCATGGAATAAATTCTAATATATATAGAGCAAACAAAAGATGTCAGCTTTACTGCTGCATTGCCTGCAAATATATATATATATATATATATATATATATATAAAAGTTGTGCTTTGATTTTTCGTCTTTCTGAACACCATACTTACAGTTTGTCGCAACTATTTTTCTCGGGACTTATTTGAAATAGACCGTCTTTTTATTTAAACGAGCATAAGAAGAGAAATATAAATTATAGTTTTTAATTAGTGTTTAAATATTACATGAAATAGTTTTTGTTTTTAATTGAACTTGGTTAAATAGGTCAAAAGTTTTTATTATTATAAAAAGTAATATAATTATAAATATCAATAGAATTTATAATTTGTTGTTTATAAGTAAAATACTAAAAAGGTAATTAAAAACACTTTTTACAAGCACTAAAGAGGTAGTTTCTTCCAAAAGAGTTTATAAAAACATAAGTTACGATCTCTCTATGTTTTTCTCTTTTCTTTCTGGCTAATTACCAAAAATTAATGCCCCTTTTATTTATAAGAAAATTGAGGCAACCGATTTTCACAAGTGTGAAATCCTCAAACGACTCTTACAAGAGAAAATCGCACACTATTTAATTTTTTGTGTTTTACTCTAATTCTATGACTCTTTGCGTAGAAATTCATTATGATATTAAATTAGACTCTATAACTTAACATATCGTAAGATAACTAATTAGACCCAGAACTTAGGACATGAGAGTTTAACCTAATAGTAGTTGGACTTTAATTAGCCTAATCCGAGTCTTCCACAAAACGATGTGTAATGTGTCTGATTTCTAACCAAGACTGTTCATGTAAGAAACATGAAATAACCTAACTCCAAAGTAAAGCTAGCGCCAACCTTGGAGATAAGTTCCAAAACTTTCACATGCTTCTTTATTATTGTTGTTGTTGTTGTTGTTGTTGTTGTTGAAAGCATCACTATTATTTTTACCTTTTCACTTTTTCTTGTTAATGGTTATATAATTATGAATTTTTAGGGTGGTTCGGTTAGGATCACTTTTGTTAAGTGTAGACTCCCTATCCCTCAGCTAATGGCTTCTTATCTATGCTTATTTAAAGGTGCTTGTTTATTCTTTTAGTAAAGCAGATTCTATAGGTCCTTAGCACATTAATATAGTTCCATTAAAGAAAAATAGGTGGGGAACAATTAAATAATACATATATATTTATATATATATTTATAGAGAGAGATAGAGCAGGAGGAAAGTTTAATTATGTGGGTAGTTGGCTATCATGTCCTATTTGATTGAGCTCCTCCACATCATATAAGAGATAGATAGTGTGTCTTCAAGGGGTTAATTTTGCCCTTTAAATCAGTTTTATTAATGACCCAACCATAAGATTATTAGATGAAATAAATAATTAATATTGTAGCAAGAAAAGAAAAGAGTAGTAAGTGTGACAAGTGTTGAGTGGTTTGGTTGGCTATCCTATTTCGTAAACTTTGAGTCCCATCTGATTAGGACCAAAGATTCCGTGAGAAACCAAAAAAAAATAATTAATGAGGAGAGTAAGATTCAAGTGACATTAATATGACGAGCCAATTAAGAACCAAATTGATTAGGACCCAAGTTATATCCCTACAAAATAAAATTTTTCCAAAAAAGTTAACCCTTTAAAGAATATCATTCTTGTTTCCACGAAACCAAGCATTCAGGCCCCTTTTGATTTTTTATCATTAACAACCGCTATCAATGCCTTGTCCTCTTTATTCTCCATCATAAGTAATATTATCTATGTTAATAACAATCAATTAAACATATTTGGTTTTATTGCAAATTGCAAGATGCCAAAACGCCTTTATGAAGATTAGACAACATTTTATTATACTTACAAGCGTGCGTGCAAAAAGCTTCAAAAAAATTGAGCATTACTCAATCAAAACTAATGGCGCGGGCTAATTAACCTCCTGTTTGGCAGTGATTCTAACTACGTGGTTCTCACTACAAACTCAGTTATGAACAATGTAAAGCTCTCACATGTTACAGTAACAATAAAAAAAATTGCTACAGTGTAAATCTCTCACATGCTACAACAAAAGTGGTTCTAACTACTGGTTCTCACCGCCCTTCCAAACACCCTATAAGCTTCTTTAATTTACACTGTCCAAACAGGTACATTGCTTTAGGCTTATCATTCTTATTATTATCATGTTTGATGACAAGGTATCATTTTATACTCCAAAAAAAAAAAAAATACAAGACAAGGTATCTTTGGCATGAAATTAAACAAGTAGAGGGTGTTTAGCAAACTCAATTCTAACTCATCAGTTCCAACTCAAATAGTATAAAGCTCTCACATGCTATAGCGTAAAACAAAAGTATACTATGGTGTAAATCTTTCACATGCTATGATAGTTTTAGTTCCAGCTTGATTCTCAAACATCGTATAAGCAGTGAAAGTATTATACCTCGACAACCCTGATGATCACTAGTCATTGAAATGAAGTTAAACTATAAGAGAGTGTGTGTATATAACAGCAGATGTTTAAAGAAAACTCTCAAAACGACTACAAATGAAGTAATTTTGAAAATCTCTAGGGAAGTTCGGGTATTGGTGGTTGAAGACCATCTAGAATTTTTGTTCCAAGTTGTGGTTTATTCGACGCATAAAGAAGATTAGTTCTATTATTAATATGGCTATTATGCTTTTCATGCATAAATGGAGCTTAATTCAAGGTCTTTTAGACACGCATACACGCATATTGGTTTTCCACATTGGCCCTTTAAAGCATTAACCTTAGTTACAAGCAAAAATATAACCATGTCTATCAAAACCCCTAATAAATATATAACAAAATTTCGGTGCGAGCAAACTGACGATGATGATGGGGAGAGAGAGAGAAAGAGAGAGAGAGAGAGCAATAAATTTAAAATTGTTTATATATTTTACGCATCAGAGATAGAGCAGTACTTATTAATTTGCTCAACCTACTTTAAGCGGCTTCCTAATAAATAAATTTGGTACAATCGGGGATACACGATAATTAAAGTGTTTTTCCATACAAATTAAACTTGTTGATTTACACTTAAAGGTTTTAGGAGCGAAACCAATTAAGAAAACCGTTGAGTCATTACTTCTTGTAAGTTAGCCTCTGGTTAACATAAAGGCTGTCTTTGGTTGGGGGTAATAAAAATAGAATAACTATTTCGCATCCCATTGTTGGTTTGTTTTAAAATTATGGAATGTTCATTCCATTAGTAATGAGAATTCCACCAAATTGAAGAATTAAATGGCAGAAAAGAAATTATCTCTCATCCTAATTTATCTTATCTAATTATCCTTTTATACTTCAACAAAATAGGAGTCCTAAAAATGATCAAATAGTTATTTTAACTAAATTAATTAAATAAAATAATATTTAATATTTCATTTAAAATAAATAAAACAATTATTTAATTAATTTTTAAATTAACTATTATATCAAAATGATGATTTTATTAAAATTATTTATTTAATAAAGTTACTATAAACTATTTTACTGAAAATAACAAAATAACTATTTTTAATTACTTTGCTTAATTTATATTTAAGCTAAATATTTTTTATTTTGATTACTTTTATTGAATTATTATATCAGTATATTTAAATAATTAAAACTTATCTAATTATGTTTAAATTATTTCATTTATAAGAGATAATTTTAGAAAATAAATTTATTATTTAAACAAGTAGGTAATAAACTTAATAATTACATAGCTAACCAATTTTATATAATTCAATAAGTAAATAATGATTAACTGATTGAGTAGTTAAATAATTGAATAAATATTTTAATTAAATTATTTAATTCAAATAGTTAACTAAATTAGATAATTAAAAATGTATCATTCAAACAAAACATTAGCTAATGAATAATTTATTTTATTATCTAATTTAAAATTAAGTAATTAAAAAATATTTTATTTAACTTCAGCAAACGGTAAATCAAACAAAGTAATCATCTTTTGTGATGTGATTTTAAAGTCTTAAACAATATTTGTTCCTATCAACATTTCATTTTTGTTGCCATTATCGTTCCATAGCAGTTGAATAATGCAACCAAGCACAACCCAAGTGCCTTATAAATAGCATATCCTACATACACGTCTCGCTTCCAAATATTTGAAGTAACTCAAGGGAGAACTCTTTTGGTTGGTAGGACCCTTCAGACCTCTTAAAAACTTCATACGAAATACAGGATCTGAGGGAATTTAAATAGGCCAAAGGCAAGTAAAAATAAATATGACGACTCTTTCCCTTCTGACTTCACCCTTTCTTTAACTTGTGGGTAACTACTGCCATTACAATTGTTTGCATTTAAATTCCTGCTAATTATGCTGTAGAGGTATGACACTTGTTTTCCCTTCTTTTTTTTTACGTTAAAAATCGTCGGATTAATTTTTTAGTAGCTAATCTGTAATTTAAAGCAATTTTGTACTATCTTTAAAATATTAATCAAACAACTAAAACAACATTCTCTATTAACGTTGCAAAATTGTCTTCTCCAGTACCACGAGGATTCCCTTTTTTTAAATAGGTGAAAAGAACACTTGCTTTTGTAAATTCACCTATTGTAGGTGACGCAAATTAATGTTAGTTCCTTAGATTTAATTATCCGTATCTCTGCATGGGTGTGACTTAATTAATCAATGTCAAACCTGATATCATTGTTACAAACAAATGTTTCCTGTCTTCCTTTCGTGGGGTTTCTTTTATAATTTCTTCTCTATATATTTTTTTTTTTTTGGGTCATGAGAGGTAGATGACATTAAAGTTTGCTTTCAACAAGTTAATTAATTTTGTAACGTCATGAATCAAACTTTATAAGAACATGAACCCCAAATATTTATTTCGTAAACCACACAACTTTAAGACCTTCTTCTGATCTTTCTCAATCTTTGTTTATACATATGCGTGTATATTGACAGATAGGCATATTTGAAATTCAAAAACATGCGAGTAAAATATTTATTCATTACAAAGGGTACATAATTATTATTCTAGACACTATCCTTTGAAGAAGTACATATTTATCATGTACAATAATATTCTAGCTACAATATGCACCGGTGAAAAAGAATATATATATGTGTATATATATATATGTACACATTAAAAGACCCCTGGCAAGGAGTAATTGATCACAACTAATTCACATGATAATATTAAATCTTAACACAATATATCATGTAATGTAATATTATATATATATATATATATATATATATATATTAATCTGAATTTAAATTATCAGATCATATGTATGATAAAAGTTTCTCTTCTCTTGTATATTTACAGAATTAATGGACAACAGCCAAGCCATGGACACCAGGCCGTACATTGCAGGTGGTACGCTCACGTATAGTTAATTTTGCCTTGGCAGAGCCGACTGCTGCTGCAGAGTTTTTCTGGGTACGGTTATTAATTAATGTTTTTGGACAATTCCAGAACAATCAGCCCTGAATTCCAAAGTCAAAATCTAGATTGACTATATAGTTTATATATATTTAAGACAAATTAGCTTCGTTGGAGAAAATATTATAATTATTACCACCAAGGGGATCGACCAATTCACATCACACCCATTTCGCCATGTCTCCAGATCTCTCGCACACGTGTGACTTTCTCTCTCTCCTCTTGTATGATATCAAATAGATTCACGATAAGATCTTGTCTGGTTGCCTCTTTATCTGTGATTTGCCCCTGATCTCATTTCTATCCAAAATTTTGTCCTATTCTTCCTCCATGCGATTACACGTCGAAGCAATTGGTTATGTAATTTACTTTAGTGCACATTTTTTTTTTTTTTAAAGGACTTTGGTGCACATTTTTAGTGCTTGGTTTCAACCAATATTTTCAAAAATGATTTTACTACAAAAACTATCAAACATCTCTATCTACGTATATACAGATATAATCATGGACTCAGATCTTTTTGTCTTCTTTTTCTGTTTTCCTTTCGGTCGCTCCATCTAAATTTAGACATCTTATTAAAAAATACCAACTAACCTCTAACTTTTTATCATTCAAAAACACTCTATTAATTTTTGTTTTTTTTAATCATTATTACTGTATTTATGTAGACGGGCTCATAAAGATTCTATTTTCTCTCCTCTCCCAATAATATTTTCTTTTCAAATGTGACTTATATAAACAAAAAAAAAAAAAAAAAACACGAAGAAAATAATACAATCCATCAAGAAAGCAAAATACATGTAAAACAAAAGGCAAAAGATAAAATATATATATATATATATATATAAATAATGAATTCGATTGAACAAATATTTCTGTTGATTAGTTTTCCTTCAATGATAAACCAGAGAACAATACCAGCAAGAAAAAAAATATTAAAAAAAGATTTGGAAAGAAGATATGTGAGGGAAGGAGAATGCACATAGAATTTTTTTCCTTTTTTTTTAGGAGGGCCTCAACGTCAGGTTTCTAAAAAGCTCAAAGAACAAAATAAAAAATAACAAAAAAATATTTGAAAAGAAGATATCGTGGAGAAAGAGAGAATAAATTTTTTGTGGATTTACCTATATAGTACAATTATAATGATTAAAAACAAAATATAACGGAGTGTTTTTGGATGATAAAAATTTAAAAAGGAGTTGCTTTTTTTTAAGGTGTTTAAAATTTAGTTGGAGGGATAAAAGAGGAAGACGGAAAAAAAAAAAGGACAGAAAATAATCATAATGATAACATATACTATTTGTGCACAAAAGTAATTTTGATCACCATGCAAATCTATTAAAGACAAAGCTAGCTAATATATGAATATAAAAAATATGGTTTTTCTACCATACTCCGGTGGGAGATCCCTCCAATGTAACATGTAGACGAGGAAATAATGTTCGTAACACTAATTATGCATCTTTATCACCTATTGATGATTAACACAATAACAAGAAATATTGTCATCAAAATAATATATTATACAGTTTTAACATCAATGTTACATGTAATAACCATCCGTCCTTCAAATTTACTTTTACGTCTTGCTTTTGTGGGAGGGTCTCTCCGGAGGGACCGTAAAAAGACGATATACATATATACGTGTATGTATGTATGTAGCCATATCGTAAAAAAGTGTTTTAAGATGGTTTTTACAGTTTTGTGAGGTCTGCGAAATCAGTGAGATATTTGAGAGGGGATTTTACAATGTTAGCTAGCTCGTACAGTTGTAAGTACGAACCACACTGTCTCTCGCCCTTGTGGAGTCTCTATGAACATATTAATGAGACCCTTCTGCAACTTGCACCAAGTGGAGACAAAATCATTTCACCCCATAAAAAATAAGAAAAATAAATTATACATTATGAACGATCAACACATATGTATGTTATGTTGAATATCTTTTTTGCCACTTGATCAAATGTTGAGAATATCTGACACCACTCGTTTAATTAATAAATTGCCAGTCTTTGTTTGTTTCTGTCGAATTAATTATATATGGCACATTTTTTTTATAGGGCAAATTGAGATTTGCAGAATCGGTCAGTATTGTCTCGAGGAGATTCCATATGGAAGAGACGTAGCGACAGTTGAAACCCAGAAACCGCACTGAAAACCACAGTTTTGTTCCCAGACTTTGTATACACATACACACACACACATATGTATATATATATTATTAATATATCTAGAGATTTCTACTAAATAAATAAAAAACTTCTAATAGTCGATAGGCTTTATTTTTCAATCATAAAATCTATATCATAATATTGTTTTTAAATATACATTTTTATTTTAATATGATCTTAATCCGATTTAACCATTTGAAATAATATTACCAATATAATTAGGTTGAAAAAACCCTATAAGTGTCGTAGTGAAGTTTCCCTTTCAACACATTTTAATTTCACTGTCTTTTTCAATATTCCCCTTCTCTTTTCTTCGACCTTCTTTCCTATGATAATGCCTGCTTCATCTAATCATAATATATATATATTGAAAATATAACGATTTTTTTGGCACAAACAAATTCCAAAACAATAAACCAAGCCATCCATTGGGCAAAAACAACTCCAACCGTTTATAAAATCATTTTTGCTACAATATTTTTCTCATAAAATTTAAATTAAAATTAAAATCATTCAAATTACAAAAAAATTAATTAAAACCGCTCTATCAAATGGACGCTTTATACATTAGTTATTTGTTTATGTACGTATATGTGTGTCATATTTTACTCACGTTTTCCAAAAGTAAATTTCTTTGTCAATTCGTGTCTCTTAAAGGTCTTTGTAACGTGAAAGTCCTAGCCATTCTTTCTCGAGACCACCACTTACGTTTTTGTCTGTTGCTGGTATATTTTGAGACTATTGAGGAAAAATAGGCAGCTAGAAACTTCAAATTCTCACTAATTCGCATGATGTTGTTGCAGTTTCGATTCTTGTTTGGATATTGAATTATGCTATCCAGCTTCATCACAATGGATAAAGACACTTGGCTCACATGCCTGTGCAGTTCGATGACTGGGATTCTATTTGTGTTTATATAATATATGTATAATCATGGTATAATGATTATACTGTTAAGAAATATGAAGCTAAATTTAATGCTTTACAGAATCATATCACATGTAGAGAACTTCGGTCCTAAGTGCGTGTCCCTGTGGAGAAATTTATTGTGTAGCTGTGAGGTACAACAGAAGCAACGCACGCCTATGCACTTGAAGCTCCGCGGCCGCGTGCGGAGAGAGCCAAATCAGCCTTGTGTGTCGACGTGTTGAAGTCCGTGTTTTGTGTTTTTTTAGTAGTTTATTTCCTATTTTTCGTAAACCTATAAATAGATAGGCTAGGTTATTTTATTTGTTAAGAGAGTGAGTCTCATAAATTGAGTGAGAGAATGGCTTGAGAAAAATCTAGAGAGAGTGTGTGTTATTTTCTCTTGTAAATTTTTTTATTGTCATAATGAATTATTTTACAGAAATTGAAAATAGATATAGCTCTCACATCGAAGATGAACCATTATAAATTTCATGTGTTTTTATTTATTTTTCGTTCGTATGTTTTTCATTCCTAGGAGAATTAAGATTTTTAAGAACTTCTAATTCGAAGCGGGAAACTTCCTCCTTTTTTAATCTAGTGTTGTTTTTCTTTTTAATAATTAACAATCTGGTTTTACACATGTATATATATTTAATTAATTGGGTTGCTTAGTTTTATTTAAAAGAGTGAAGACCTATATATTTCTGTCGCACAAATATATGTACAACTGGCATAGAGTCAAAACATAGGGAGTATCTACTACATGTCTATAATAAACGCATCTCGATTCTGAATCTGACTGACTCAATTAATTAAATACTAATGCCAACAGTAGAACTAATGTCATTTGTATTAATATTATTATTATTATTAGTATTTTTATATTTTGGTTTAACAACGCACCCACGATCGAGGAGCTGGTAGTACTGTATGATAGCATGCAATCCCGTGAAGCAAGCTAGCTCACTCCTAGGATCTCTGATTGGACTGCTGTTGCACAAATTATGCAACCTAATACGGACTTAATTGATTTTTGACTTTTTAGATTTCTACGGTTTTATAATGATCACCATCACCATCCAAAGTGCAATCCAATCAAAACACACACCAAAAAAAAAAGAAAATAGAGAGGGAGAGAGCACTGATCGAAAGTGCAAATGCCACCCAAGCATTAGAGGTCACCCACGTGTCAGCTAGCTAGCTGATGCAGGATTTTTGGTGGACCCCGTGAAGAAGGTTTGGGTATCTAATCTATAGTTAGTTGGGTGGGTAAGAAAAAATAAATAAATAAATAATGTGGGTATTTTTTTCTTCTCAACAAGAAGAAAAAAATATCTTGCTTTTGAATTTTTATCAAATAATAAGCTAGAGTTCAATAGAGTCTATTAACACATAATCTATACCATAAGGTAGATATATATGTGTGATTTAAGAAGTGAACTATTGACCTGTTAATTGACAAAGTCTCTAAATAAGAGCTTCTTGCCACTATGTCACCCCACCATCGATGGTTGATTCTTTTTGTTGTACTAAGAGGATTTGATAGTGTTGCGAAATCAATGCAATAGAAACAAAGAATAAAAATACATAGAGAATTTATGTGAAAACCCAAAACGAGAAAAAACCACAAACAGAGGAGAAGAAAATCACTAAACTCGTAAAGATTATAGTGTAGGTGCTAGGGAAGCTCAAAATTCGTTAATCATCAAGCCCTAACGCAATACATCATATATATAGGTATAGGCAAAATCCTAAGGGCCCAAAAACATAAACTAAATGATCCAACAACATAGGTCCGTACCGTGGGGGCCGAGCCCCCGCACCCCTGGCGAGATTAGTGATGGGCTACGGGATCGGGCCTATCGGCCTGATCCCTCCACTACCACCACAGATCTCATGAAAAATCTCACAATTTGTCGAACCGTGAGCTTTTCGAGTCGGCCCAAACTGAATTCGGGTTACCATACTCTAACAGATAGTAAACTTATTTTGTATAAATTTTTACCGTAGTGTATATTTTGATTTAATGTGTTTTTTAAATGTACATAATGTTTTTTTAACATTAAATTTGATTAAAAGTGTATAAAATAAAATAATATGAAGGATTCATAGAATCCAATACAAATGAAATAGAATTTAAAAACAGAGTTTTACTTTTTTTTATTAAAAAAAGAGCTTAATTTACTACTGTAAAAATGTTTTTACTTATGCTGTGCATTTCTGGAAAGGAAAAAAAAAAAATCTGCACTAAATACTTTTAATTCGAATACTATCTAATATGGTTTGATACTCGATAATGCGCCACATAGATACAAAACTTCTTCTGTATAAATATTCTCCTAACAATAGTAAGAAAAATGATAACTTTTTTATATGTAAAAAAAAATAATAATTGTTATAATATTCTTACATGAAGACAAAACACCAATAGCGAGGATGAGATTGACTTGTTTGTCATTTACATGTAAGAATATAAAAATAAAGGGACAGGACTCTTGAGCAGTTAAAGATGGCTGCAACTACGGTGCGAAGGAATCTGACCATATATGGGGGATCAGAGCTATTGGAAACCCCGCGGGAAGCTTCTTCGCTTATTTGTTTGCATGTATTGGTTTTAACAAACTTTGGAGTTAGAGTAGTATAAAGTGTTGGATCTAAATCCAATATACGGCTAATACATTAAATAAATATGAATTAAATACTATCAGATAAGATTGTCTAATTAAAAGTTATCAATTTGAGCTTTTTGCGCATTATTAAATGTGGGTCTCTTATGTGTAAAGACAAAAAATATAATTATTAATTTTATGATGGGTTAAATTAGTAATTAAGGATAATTTTAGGGTTTAATAATTATATAAAGTGGTTGTGGTCCCCAAGTCAGTATGTACGTTATTTTTCTGTTTCTTATCTATTTCTTATCTATACAGAAATTATAGAGCATTCTGTGAAGGAGGATTTACGTATCATACTTGAAAGATTCTCAACCTGTAAACTCTAGAATCGCATCTCACCTATAGATTCAGGTTAGCTTCCGCATCTTATCTATATTCTTGGTGATTTAACATGAATGATTTTAAGTAATGATGGTTTTTATCACAAGTTTGTTTTAACAAGTGGTATGTAGAGCCTTTTCATGTTAAATCATTGAAAATCAATAATTTTTTAAATGTAATTCTGATAAAAAAAATTTCAAATTTCACCGTATGCAGTTTTTTAAAATTGTTAAATTTGATAACAATTGTTTAGAAGTTTGGTTGAATTATTTAGTGAATATATTATTCGGTTTGTACATATATCCGGGTGTTTGGCAAAGTGGTAGGAACTGCAGTTCCCACCACAAACTCAGTTATGAACAGTATAAAGCTCTCACATGTTACAGCAACAATTAAAAAAATTACTACAATGTAAAGCTCTCACATACTACAATAAAAGTGGTTCTCACCGCCTTTCAAACAGCCCCAAATATATCCAAATATATGTATGCGTTTGGTTTTGACTTTTGCCTGTGGATATATATATATTATATATGACTCCGGTACAATTTTCAAGAAACCACTGTTTTCTATATAATATATATATATATAGATATTGTTTCTTTTTTGTCAGCTCTACGAAAAGAAACAAAATAAAACAATAAATGTTTATGGTTTTGTAGATTCAGCTTTATATATACAGGACGAATTCAAACGCGTGTATATATGTGTATACAATTTCAGTGAAACCGTTTTCTCTGGATTCAAGAGTTTTTTTTTTTTTTTTGTTTCGTTTAGTGTATGGCATATGCTGCCAAGAGGAAGAAAAGAACCAAAAAAAAAAATTAAAGAGAGGGTGGGGCTGATTCGTTGGCGGCTGGCCAGCCACTGCCGGCGTCAGCCCCTTCCGTTGCCGCCGTTGGGCGCTGGTCGGAGGAGGAGCCGCTGCACTTACAGCAGGCGGCGCCTGGGTTTCCTATTTTCTCAGGGGCGAAGGCCCATAATCACTTCTATTTGGGCTGTTGTCATAATTAATGACATAATGCCCAACTGGGCCCGTGACAAGGAATAAAATAAAAAACTGTCCAGCCGTAACCAGCAAAGCTACCTGGCATAAACCTTAGGTTATTCAATGATATGGGCTGCGGCCCAGGGCTAAAATTAAGCTATACATGGGCCCAAGTGGGCCATGACCAGAAAGAAGAAAGAGATTCAACCCCTGGTGACCCTTTATTTTTTTTTTAAAAAAAAGGGAAGGGTGAAAATAAAAGGGGGCTGGGTTAGTATCCGGGTTGGGTCCTCCCGACCTAGTCCAGCCCTGACCCGGTCAGGTTGACTTTGACCAAAATTTTTATTTTTTATTTTTTATTTTTATTTTGATCATTTTTTGTGCAATTTTAAATTAAAATATTGGTATTTTATATATATTTTGAAATGAATTAATTGAAGCAACATGTCACCAAAGTGGCCTCTTTTGTTAAAATTAATTTGTTTTGAAATATAAATGGTTGTGTCTATGCAACTTATGTGAATATTAACCGGCCCAAAGGAATGCAATATTTGACAGAATTGCATATACACTTGTGGTGATAAACACGTGATGATTATTCAGTTTTACGTGTGAATAATAAATCAACCCAAAGGAAGATTTATTGTGACATGTTCTTATTGTCGGTGTTTGATTACTACACCAAGATATCACTTACAAGTTAATATTTCTGTCCAAAGACTAAATATTAATGAAACACCTGTTATTTTAACGGGTATGATTTTTATAAAAATCATATGAATAAATTGTCACTTTAGTATTTCTTACCAAGTCTCCATAGAAAATATTTAAAATTTACCTATCACCTACTTCTACCAACCTTGTCCCCCTACATTAATGCTCAATTAAGTAGCCTCTTTCTCATTTGGCTAAAGGTCTCCGAATGAGACATAGAATTAATCCACCTCAATTACTAGGAGACATTGATTTATTTTCTCAGCTACCTTTTTAATGCTTCCATCATCTTCTTCCACAACTTGCCCCATTTGCCCTCCCCTCAATTATGTTAGCATTATTTGCTAAAAGTCTCCATGGGAGACATGATAATATTTTATTTTAATGCTCATTTGTTTCTTCCTACAACTTTCCCCATAAACGTACAATTATCTCCCGCTCCTTAATTATTTTGATGCCTTTTTATTCAACCATTACCACTTTAATCTCTAGTTTCTTATTCTCTCCTTTCTCACTTCAATTACTAACTAAAAACACAAAGCATAAATCTCTCTTTGCAGCCAAAGTAACTAAATTCCCAGCTATGTTTGAAGCTGTTTTGGAGTCAATTCAAGCTTTTTTTTTTACCCGAACTTTGGTGTTTTTCAAATAAGTTTTGAGATAGGTTTTCTTTCATTCAAACTTAGTTTTTAGTATGTGTTTCTCCATCTTTAACGTATAATTTTCGTGTTCAAAGTTTATGCAAATTTCTAATTATGTTAGCATGCATATTTGAGCATTTGTAAACAAAAACTTAAGTCTTGAATTGAAACCGACAGCCAACCTTTATTTTGGTTTGATGATGATTTTAGTATAAAACTTATTAGAATATTTTATTATGACTATATAATGCATGCTGCATATTTTGGAATGATTTTGGGATTTTGAACAAGAATAATATGCTTTGGGTTAAAGAGAAACTTAACTTTCTATAAACCTTGTATTATCTCTATGGGCAGTAGCCCTTTCCTGAAATTCTAGGATTTGATGAAAATGAATTTTATAAATTGGTTTGCATATTTAAAAAGTAGACATCTTAAGCTTTCTAACGAGCTATCATGAGCCTAAATCGAAGTTATATTTTATTTTCTATGAATTTTTCAATTCTCAGATTGAAAATTAGTAAACCTACTAGTGGCAGTATATCAACTGTCTACCTTAAGTAAATCACTTGTTAACCCATATGCTAATTGTAGATAGTGAACCCAACTTTGCTCACCTTCTAATTCCTTAATATCTTACAACCTTTCCAACACTATCCTAAGTGATTTATGAATCTTATTAGAGACTAAATTATGTAGATTTACACATAATTCATTTAAAGATGTGGTTATATGTTGTGCTTTAGTTTTAATTGTCTTTATGCACGACTTAGGATCAAGGGTGTATGGAGCTAACGTTAATTAATTCCGATATTAAAAGATTGTTGAGAAGCTTAAAAGGTAGTGATTCTATTACTCATCTTTTGTGAGGTTTTTATGGAATTAAAATTGATTGTTTTACCACAAGATATGTGTTTATTTGTTAAACTACTATTATATGAGAATTACATATGAAACTATGACATGAATTCGCCCTGTATTGATTAGCAAGGAACATAATGAATTAACATATGTTGTTATAAATTGGGAAGCATGATTAGAAAAATTGATTCCATAAATAATGATTGAACATTGAGAAATGGTGAGACGTGAAGAGGGCGGCGATTACGTCCTTAGGCACGAATACCCTAAAAGGTAAAATAGGGGGAGGTGACGGCGCTCCCTTGGGTCGAAAGTCCCAGAACACATTTTACAGGAATCGACTTGGTGAGGACTCGGGTCTTGATGTCCCCTCATTGGAATACCCTCGGAATGTTTGGAGGGTAGCCAAGCACGCCTATCTAGGTTTCGATAAGTTGAACGCTACTTTGTTTAATGTGGATACCTAGGAATAATAATGAATTGTAATATTTGTATATAGGTATATGTATGAAACTTGGTAATGATTAACTATCGTATCCACGGAATATGATCATAATAAATCTCATAATTTGGATAATAATGAAAACTAACTAACCATGCAGATTTAATGGGGTAAAGAATAAAAGCTTAAGGTGAGTAATGGTTTTTCCTACTAAGCATGTTGTCGCTCATTCCCTTATATTTTCCTCTTTTCAGGACTCACTAAGTGTGAGATGGTTACAAGAAAAACAGTTGAGGAAGCTATGTAGTTATATTACGTTAGAATTACTTCGAATGCAAAGAATAATTTTCATGATAATGTAAGCATCGATTGTTACTTTCTGTGACTGTATTAAGATTTGTTGATGGTTGAAATGATGATGATGACAGTTGTATATTATTAAAATTTAAGGTGCTACATTAATCTGTGGTTTATTTATTTGTTTATATTTTATTTTTATTTTGAGAGTTTCTATTTAAGTCCTAGGCAAATTACTTTGATGATTTATCTTTATTTTCTTATTTTTATTTTATTTATTTAAAAATTGTTAACCCCCATATAGGGGCATTACAATTAATAGAGTGCCCAATATCTTGAGATGGGGTTACCTTTATTTGGATTTATTATTATTATTTTGGATTCTTATATGACTTTGTTTTGGGTTTGTTTGTTTTGTTCTGTGATTCAACTACTAGTTATGCCTTAAATATTACTGCCAACATCAATTATATTCCTATGCTGAATGGTAGCAACTTCAAATTATGACAAGAGAACCTCATTATAGTTCTCGGAGTCATGGATCTCGACCTTGTGTTAAGGGTTCCTTCTCATGTATCTCTTATAGATAAGAGTTCATCTGATGAAAAGAGGGACATGAGAAGGTGGGAGAAGTCAAATCGCATGTGTATGATGATCATGAAGAAAGCCATTTCAGAAGCATTCAGGGGCACTATAATGAAAACGATAAAAACAGCCAAAGAGTTCCTTGAGTACATTGCAAAGAGATTTGCCAAAAATGAAAAGGTTGAAACAAGTACACTTTTGGGAAGCCTCATCTCAATAAGATACAGAGGAAAAGGGAACATCAGGGAGTCTATCATGGAGATGTCTCATCTTGCTTTAAAATTGAGAGCACTTAAGCTTGACCTTTTCGAGGACTTGCTAGTGCATCTGGTTCTTATATCTCTTCCTTCACAATTCAATCAGTTTAAGGTGAGCTATAATTGCCAAAAGGAGACTTGGTCTCTTAATGAGCTCATCTCATATTGTGTGCAGGAAGAGGAAAGGTTGAAGTAGGAAAAGACAGAAAGTGCTCACTTGGCTAATACTTTCAAGGACAAAGGGAAGAGAAGAAAAAAGGATAAGAAAGCTGTAGTTACAGCACCTTAAAAGAAATAACAAAAGAGACCGGTTGATCCAAAAGGTACGGATTGTTTCTTTTGTGGAGCTGCAAGACATAAGAATAAGTATTGCACTAATTATCATGCTTGGCGTGCCAGAGAAGGTATGCTTCTTAATTTGGTTGTTCTAAGGTTAATTTAGCTTTGGTACTTGAACACACTTGGTGGATAGATTTTGGTGCAACCACTCACATCAGTGTATCTATACAGAGATGCCTGAGATGCCGAAAGCCAAATGATAGTGAAAGATACATCTACATGGGCGATGGCAAGAAGGTTGAAGTAGAAGTAATACGAAAATTTAGATTATTATTAAAAACTGAATTTTATTTGGATCTTGGTGAAACCTTTATTGTGCCGTCTTTTAGATGAAATTTGATCTCTATTTTTGCTTTGAACAAATCTGGTTATTCTTGTTCATTTGGAAATGGAAAATTTAGTTTGTTTCATGATTCAAAATTAGTTAGATCTAGTTCTTTATCAGGTTATGATAATCTTTATTTACTTGACACAATTGTTTCATTTAACGAATCCTTGCAATTAAGTACACGAGGTATAAAGAGAAAATTAATCAATAAGAATTCAGCTGCATTATAGCACAAGAGATTGGGTCATATCTCCAGATGGAGAATAGAGTGACTTATGTCAAATGAAATTCTCGACCCCTTAGACTTTACAGATTTTGATATTTGTGTTAACTGTATTAAGAGGAACCAAATTAATAAAAGGAGATTTGAAGCCAATAAGACTTTAGACGTCTTAGAACTAATACATACATATATTTGTGGGCCATTCCCTATGGCTTCTTGGAATGGTCAACAATATTTTGTAACGTTTATAGACGATTTTTTCAGATATGGCTACATATATCTCATTCATGAAAAGTCATAGTCACTGGATATGTTCAAAAATTATAAGGCTGAAGTTGAAAACCAACTCAGTAAAAGAATTAAAAGCGTCAGATATGACCGTGGTGATGAATACTATAGTAGATTTGACGGTTCAAGTGAACAACATCTAGGACCGTTTGTTAAATTCCTAGAGGAAAGCGGTATCATCCCACGGTACACTATGCCGGATTCACCCACTATGAATGGTGTTGCTGAAAAACAAAATAGGACGCTTAAGGACATGGTGAGGAGTATGATTTCTCATTCTACCTTACTAGAATCACTCTAAGGAGAAGCGCTTAAGACTGCAGCATATATCCTTAACAGGGCTCCAACTAAAGCAACTGCTAAGACCCCTTACGAACTTTGGACAGGCAAAAAGCCTAGTATAAAGTATTTGCATGTTTGGGGATGTCCAGCTGAGGCAAGGCCTTATAGGCCTAATGAAAAGAAACTGGACTCAAAGACGGTGAGTTTATTTTATTAGATACTCTAAAAAATCCAAGGAGTACAAGTTTTATGATCCCACGACTAAGTTGATATTTGAGACGGGAAATGCCTGGTTATTTAAGGATGTCAAGTTTGCGGGGGGAGATAAGGTTAAAGACTTTGTCTTTAGGAATATGTTGATATTCTCACAGCTGTTATTAACATTGATCAGATTCATATTCCTGACATTGTTCAAGAAGCAAAACCAAATCAAGACAATGTCGGAGAACCTCCCATTCCAGAAATTGTTCCAGAAGAACAAACTCAACCACCTCAAGAACCTATGCCATTAAGGAGATCCACTAGAGAAAGAAGAAGTGCGGTGCCAGATGATTACATTGTATTTCTTTAGGAACATGAGTATGACATTGGTGTGGTAGAAGATGATCTAATCAACTTCCGTTAAGCCATGGAAAGTTCTAGATCTTAAGAGTGGATTGATGCCATGATTAAAGAGATAAAGTCTATGAAGGACAATGACATTTGGGATCTTGTCCCATTGCCTGAAGGTGCGAAACTCATTGGTTGCAAATGGATATTTAAGACTAAGAGGGATTCGAAAGGCAATGTGGAGAGATATAAGGCTTGTCTTGTCACTAAAGGCTTCATACAAAAAGAAGGTATCGACTATAAAGAGACTTTTTCTTCAGTTTCTTCAAAAGACTTGTTTAGGATTATAATGGCATTAGTGGCGCATTTTGATCTTGAGCTTCATCAGATGGATGTTAAGATTGCGTTTCTCAATGGTGACATTGATGAAACAATCTATATGGTGCAACCGGAAAACTTTGTGTTGGGAGACTCAAAAAAGATGGTTTACAAATTAAAGAAATCCATCTATGGGCTTAAGCAAGTTTCTCATCAGTGGTATTAGAAATTTCATCAGGTTATCATCTCATTTAGTTTTGAGATGAATTTGATCGATGATTGTATATACCACAAGTTCAGTGAAAGTAAGTATATTTTCCTAGTTTCATATGTTAATAACATTTTGATTGCTAGCAACGATATAGGCTTATCGCACGAAACCAAGAGATTTCTATCAAAGAAATATGAGATGAAGGATTTTGGTGATGCCTCTTTTGTGTTAGGTATATAGATGTACTAGGATCGTTCTCGGGGTATTCTTAGATTATCACAAAAGGGCTATATCGAAAAGGTTCTCAAAACATATGGCATGTAGGATTGTAAACCAGGTGATACCCCTATGGCTAAAGGAGACAAGTTTAGTCTCAATTAGTGCCCTAAGAATGATTTTGAGGTTAAAGAAATGCAGAAGATTCCTTATGCGTCAGCAGTAGGGAGTCTGATGTATGCTCAGGTTTGTATGCAATCGAATATTGCGTATGTTACAAGGATGTTAGGCAGATACTTAAGTAATCTTGGAAAGGATCACTGAGTAGCAGCCAAACAAGTCTTGAGGTATTTACAGAGAACAAAAGACTACATGTTCACGTATCGGAGGTTGAAACAGCTTGAGATCATTGGGTATACTGACTCCGATTATACTGGATGCCAATATAGTATGAAATCTACATCGGGCTATGTCTACCTTCTGGCTAAGGGTGTTATCTCCTGGAAGAGTGCTTAATAGTCTCTTATAGCATCTTTTACCATGGCGGCAGAGTTCATAGCATGTTATAAGGCGTCCAATTATAGAATATGACTGCAGAATTTTGTCACAAGGCAGTGTATAGTGGACAGTATTTAAAGACCACTCAAGTTATTTTGTGACAATAAGTCAGTAGTTTTATATTCCAACAACAACAGGAGCTCGACGAAGTCAAAGCATATAGAGATCAAGTTCCTGGTTGTGAAAGAAAGAGTTCAGAGCGGACAGTTGCCTATAGAGCACATCGGCATAAACTCCATAATTATGGATCTACTTACTAAGGGATTACCACCCAAAATGTTTAATGAACACACTGCTCATATGGGTGTCATATAATTTCAAGATATTCAGTTTTAGTAGGAGTTTGTAATTTTAAATGCTCTTATGATATAGACATTTTCAGTTATTTCAGTTTATGGATATTTTGAGGTTATTTTTTATAGAAATAAAGTTTTCGATTTATCCACACTCTGATTTTGGTATGGTTTGATCTCACTAAGGTTTTAAGATGGACCAGTTGAAAATATGCATGTTAAGATCACATTGTATGAAATTTCCATGCTACACATTTATGCTTGATCTTGTCATTAATTGTATTGGTATATATAATCATTGATGGGTCTAGTTACGGCATATGTAACGAAGGTCGCTTTGGTCCTATATTGATATGGTTAATGAACAAGATTGTTGAGATGCATAAGGTTTTGATAGCAAAATTCATGAGCTCATATGGTATAATTCACATTTATAAAGTTTCATATATAGCCCAAGTGGAAGATTGTTGGATCTAAATCTAATATATGGGCTAATAAATTAAATAAATGTGAATTAAAGGCTATCAGATAAGGTTGTCCAATTAAAAGTAATCAATTTGGGTTTTGGGCTTTGAGGTTATTTTTTGCAGAAATAAAGTTTTTGGTTTATTCACACTCTGATTTTGGTATGGTTTGATCTCACTAAGGTTTTAAGGTGAATCAGTTAAAAATAGGCATGTTAAGATCACATTGCGTGAAATTTCCATGCTACACATCCATGCTTGATCTTGTCATTAATTGTATTGGTATATGTGATCATTGATGGGTCTAGTTACGACATATGTAACGAATGTTGCTTTTGTCCTATATTGATATGGTTAATGGACAAGATTGTTGAGATGCATAAGGTTTTGATAGCAAAATTCATGAGCTCATATGGTATAATTCACATTTGTAAAGTTTCATATATAACCCAAGTGGGAGATTGTTGGATTTAAATCCAATATATGGGCTAATAAATTAAATAAATGTGAATTAAAGGCTATCAGATAAGGTTGTCTAATTAAAAGTGATCAATTTGAGTTTTGGGCTTTGAGGTTATTTTTTGCAAAAATAAAGTTTTTGGTTTATTCACACTCTGATTTTGGTATGGTTTGATCTTACTAAGGTTTTAAGATGGACCAATTAGAAATAGACATGTTAAGATCACATTGCATGAAATTTCTATGCTACACATCCATGCTTGATCTTGTCATTAATTGTATTAGTATATGAGATCATTGATGGATCTAGTTACAACATATGTATTGAAGGTCGCTTTGGTCCTATATTAATATAGCTAATGGACAAGATTGTTGAAATGCATAAGGTTTTGATAATAAAATTCATGAGCTCATAAGGTATAATTCACATTTAAAAAGTTTCATAAATAGCCCAAGTGAGAGATTGTTGGATCTAAATCCAATATATGGGCTAATATATTAAATAAATGTGAATTAAAGGTTATCAGATAAGGTTACCCAATTAAAAGTGATCAATTTAGGTTTTGGACTTTTAATGTATCATTAAGTGTGGGCTTCCTATGAGTAGATACCAAAAATATAATTACTAATTTTATGATGGGCTAAATTGGTAATTAAGGATAATTGCTAGGGTTTAGCAATTATATAAAAGGGTTGTGGTCCCTAAGTCAGTACGTATATTATTTTTCTACTCCTCATCTACAGAGAAATTACAGAGCATTATGTGAAGGAGGATTTACGTACCAGACTTGAAAGATCCTCAATCTGTAGACTCTAAAATTGCATATCACCTATGGATTTAGGTTAGCTTCCGTATCTTATCTATATTCTTGGTGATTTGACATAAATGATCTTGGATAATGATGGTTTTCATCACAATTTTGTTTTAACATAAAGCTCTCACATGTTACAGTGTTTACAGTTCTAACAAATGGTTCTAACCACCGTATCAAACACTCTTTCACTACGGACAACCAAATGCTCAGCTAGCAGTGCCAGTAATTTTTAATTTTAATTTGTTGGTTTTGTTTTTATTTTTTTAAAATAGCATGAGAATTACAAACGAGGAAACTACATAATATTCCTTTTAATTTGTTTAAGTGCCAGGGTCGAATGCTACTGAAGCATGCATGGGAACTACAGATGTTACCAGCAAAAACAATAAAATTAAAACTAACCTAACTACTGACTGCATCTTTGAACAATTTGTGTTGAAAAGCTAGCACAATTTATTTTCCCTTGAAGAAAAATAGTTGAGTTTATGCATGGTTTTCCTTGTTTTGGGGACCAAGTGTCTCCTAACTTGGGTCATTGAGGTTTAAATGTGTACCATGTCATGGGCGTTGTATTTCAATTGTTTGAAATTTTACGTTTTCAAATGTTACAAGACATGTTCAAGTAAATTCCGGATTGCCCAGCAACGTAATAATATATTTGTTGTTTTCGGTGCTAAATATAGTTGAGAAAAACGATGAACGATCATAAGCAATGCAGAAAAAGGTTCTTTTTTTTTAATAGTAACAGCAACAAAGCACGCCCTCTTAATTCTATTAAGGATTGAGATTTCTAACCTAGCTACCAAGTTAGGAATGAACTCAAGTAGCTTGTAGCGCTATTCAATTTATCAAAAACAAAAAACAAAAACAAGGGAATGAAGATGGGCTTTTTTGGTGAGTTAGCTCCAAGAATGCACTTAATCAAGAGTAAATTAATTACTTATTTAGTATTTCCTTCAAATATTCAAAACCAACTATTTATTTACTTACATAAAGGTAATTTTACACCCAGTTCCCCATCAAAATTTATTAAAAAAGAAATTTACCTTTTCATATCATTTGTTTTGGATTTATTTAATAACTGTAAGTTTGGTTTTTGATCTTCATTGAATATATACTTTGAAATTATATTTAATATACAAAGAAAAACTTATTTTGAGAGTATTTTGCACATTTTTGGTCAAATCTCGTAATTTAAAATGTTTTTAGGTCTTGTTATTTTTCTATTTGAGAGTATTTTAAACATTTTAGGTTAAATTTGAGTATTTGATTATGAAAAAAAAAGATATAAATTTATGTAATAAATCTAAAATAGATGTATATATTCGATGAAATAAAAATAAAATTTCTAAATAAATCCAAAACATGTCCCATAAAAAGATAAATAACAAAAAAAGAAATTGCTTAGTATAATTTTCTAGCCCGTTTGAAAACACATTGAGAATTATAATATAGTTTCAACTAACTTTTGCTTTATTTAGAACTACAATATAGTTTCAACCAACTTTTAGTTTGAAATGTGTGAGAGAGAAAGCTGACCGTTTATCTCTTTTTCTAGGCTCTTAACTATAGGCCCCAAACCCATATTAGTTGCTTGGGCTATAAGAGGGACGAGTTGAAAGCGAGGCTGGGCTTATGGTTTGTAGAGTGGTATTATGTCTATAGTGTCGTTTGTAATGGACTATGAGCAAAAAGGTTGTCCAGTATAATAAATAAGAGGGGATTTGTCTTCAACCACGGTGACTTATCTACTGTTAGGCTCAGTAGTGAAAACTACGATTCTCACTACAAACTCAATTATAAATAGTATAAAGCTCTCACATGCTACAGTAATGATAAAAAATTTGCTATAGTGTAAAGCTTTCGTATGCTATAGTAAAAGTGGTTCTAACCAACGATTCCTACAACCCTTTCAAACACTATTTATGAAGAAGTTACAAAAATGCCTTTTAAAAATACTTTCCAAGAAATTATTTATTAAAACTTCCCTATTGTTATAAATTGGAGATTTATTAAACTAACAATTTACCTTTGCTCCTACTCACTCCTACGGGATGTCGAAACGAAACCCACCAGGTTTCGTCGTAGAACCAGGTGAAACCCACCTACGATCGTCGGTAAGGATGCCGGATTATAACCTAGTAAGTTCTAAAGTAAAACTTACTAAATTCTAATATATATTTTTTGAAACAAATAAGTGCCAACCACCTACAGTCGCCGGCGTGGGTGCCAATTGGAATTAGAACTTAGAAGATTCCAACATATTTTCTTTAAAGTAAAAAAGCATCGACCCCTCTGGTCACCAATGTGCGGTATTGGATGGTAACCTACTAGGTTCCAAAATGGAACATACCGGATTCCGACATAGCACCAACAACCTTTAATTATCGACGTGAGGTGCTAGATTATAACCTAACAGATTCTATGATAGAATCAGCTAGATTTTGTCACATGACCCACTTATTATCTTTTCATATCAAAATGAAATAAATTGAATACAATTTGAACAAAACCAAAATAACAGTATGAAGCTAAGAAAGAGAAATTGGAAAGAAAAAAAAAGGATAAACCAGCTGTATAGATCTCAAACAAAAGTAGAACCAACGATATCATCACAACACCACAAATCAATCTAACAATGGATTTAACCAAACTTGAATCTCGTTATTATGGACGTGCTTCTGTTGCTATGTATTGTCCATATCATTCCATTTCATTATCATACCAAAAATCACAGTAAACAACAATTTAGTTAACCTCACTATGTACTTCAGTTAGAATCAGTAATAAAATGAAGGCTCTCTCTTTCCACATTTCATATTTTCGAATCTTTCCCGATTGCCAAATAGAGCAAACTCAAACCAACAAAGATTAATACACAAATGTTTCAAGAACTTTATAATCTTCTCTTCATCTCAAGATTTGTCGTAATCTGAAAAAATAAAAAGAGGAAAAACTAAAAAACACTAGAAAGGAGAAAACAACAAAAATCAGTTAGATCAATTGAACTTAACTCGTGCTTGGGACTCGCTAGAAAGTGGCGTCAACAGGCAAATATGCTATCGAGATCTGTAACTATTGTGAAATCACAGTCTGAATAGGTCACAAATCCATGTTGTCGTCAATCAACCTTCATCTCCTCCGTATTTGATCATCGTCAAGTTCATGATCTTTGTTTTTTCATATCTCTTGATTGAGATCTGCGTTGTCAAAATTGGAGATGGTCGCAGCTTCAACGATACCAATGATCT
The DNA here is from genome assembly GCA_946598075.1 of Artocarpus hirsutus. Lineage (NCBI taxonomy): Eukaryota > Viridiplantae > Streptophyta > Magnoliopsida > Rosales > Moraceae > Artocarpus > Artocarpus hirsutus. The sequence goes on from CAMOHE010047356.1 coordinate 27,466, forward strand.
AACGGCGTGGAGAAGGGGATCTGTAGCAGCCAAGGCCAAAGATAGTGCAGCTCCACACAATCCGGTCTATACAGTGGCAGAGAAGAGAAAGGAGAAAGAGAGGGAGGCAAGGAGGCAGAGAAGAGAGAACATGAAGAGAAGAGGAGAGAGAGAGAGGATTTTTTATTTGAGAGCGAGGAGAGGAGCGGACAAGAAAGAGAATGTGAAGAGGAGAGGAGAGGAGGAGGAAGAGAGAGAATTTTAGATCCAAAGAGAACATGGGGAGAAGAGGAGAGAGAAGGAGGAAGAGAAAGAAAGAGAATTTTAAATCTGAATTAAGATTAATTTTTTAGATCTAATTTTGAAGGGGGATAAAAATATAAATTGATAAATTAAAGTAAAGTAACAAATAACAATAAAATAACAGTTTTAAAAAAGTGAAAAAAGATTATGGTATTTTTAATAAGTAGTGTCTATAAAAAACATTTGCTTCCCCATTTTTTTTTCCTTAAATTTGTTGTAAATTATCATGAAAAAGTGAATGTTCCAACAAAAAGTAATTTACAGTTTACGTCCTTAGTACATGTCGTCTACAAAACTATTAGCCTGTTTAGTAAAGTTGATTTTAACTAACTTTTTAGTTGGGAATAATATAAAGTTCTTATATGTTACAGTAAAAATAAAAAAAGATACTATAGTATAAAGCTCTTATATACTATAATGTTTACAGTTCTAACAAATAATTCTAACCCATACCAAACACCTTATACATGTCGCTTCGGTAAAAGTTTGGTGTCCATTGTCTCCGAAAGATGATTGTAGCCTCGACCTGGTGCAGTTTAACTGAATCGAGTAAAAATAACAGATCGTTTTTCTGTCAAATGACTGCTGTGTTGTTACAAATTCAGAGGAAACAGCAAGTCATTGAAGTAGAGGAGTATGGTTCATTTTCTGTCGTTTATTCGGATAAGCGACATGCTGTTTCATCTGAATCTCGTTCAGAAAAATTAATGATCGTTTTTTAGGGGATGGTGCTTCAAATAAACTACATGCAATTCATATGTTTGAAACGATATGCGTTCATCTATTTGAGCCTAAAACGTCAACTTCACATCGTTTTGGCCAAAGAAAACAAAAGGAACGAAATTAGTATTTCACAACATTTTTTTCCTTTTGTCGGATACATCACTACTTCTTAGCAAGAGCAAAAAAAAATTAGTTCAATTTTCTTTTTTTTCCCCTTCCAGCCAATAGGTTTAATATGATTAACCTAATATTGCTACAAATTTATTTTAAAAAAGATTAATTATAAAAATATACCTTCTAGTTTTATTTATTTTATGATTTATCATTTCATTTTATAAAATTATAAAATTATTTCAATTTTATCCCTCTACTAATTATAGACTAGAAAAAATAAGCACAACTAATTTTTTTTTTTACCTAAATGTCCTCTCTTAAACAATACTAATTAATAACACCAATTAGAAATAAAAGAAACTATACAACATCAACAATAGCAGCAGCAGCAGAAACAATGCCATGACGAAGGGATTAAAAATTCTTAATGAATTTTCAACAAAAATTAAAGGAAAAAAGGAAAATTTTTAGACCGAACAAATTGATTTGTTCTGAGATTTGCGATAAATAAAAGGGTGAATTTTGTCAACAAAAATTTGTACGGATAAGATTAAAAGAAATGAACAGTTTTTCATCAAGTTTTGTTTTGTGATTACGAAGCTTCTTTCTTTTCTAATCAACAATCCATTCCATTTTCCCCTTGTTTGAATTAGTCACTAGTAACCAAGTAAGAATTGTATTTGCTGGGGGATCCCATGGTAGGGGCGACGCGCATCAATCTGTTCGGGTGGGCTTCAACAGCTGGCTGGGGTTTAACAGTGGACGAGATTGCTTTGGCGATCTAAGGTCAAGCTTTGATGGAGGTTTGAAGCGGAGGCCGATAGAATGGGGCCGGGTAGCTGGGATTCGCTGGGGAGGGGTGGGTCATTGGGTTGGAAAGCGAGGGCAATCGTTGGAGTGAGGAAGGGCTGGGTGACCTAATAGAGGGATACAAGAAGAAAAAGAATAAAGATATAGGAGGCCTGGCAAGGTGGCTTTATGGAGGGAGACGAGAAATTAAAAAAAAAAAAAAGTTGAAAAGGCGTTGTAAAATTTTAAAAGTGTGTTTTTGAATTATTGAAGACAAAGACTTTCTAAATGGAGTTCGATCACTCAAATACAGCCTTCCACTAAATGGTATTATTGTTCTTTAGTTGCTCATAAATTGAAACAATTTCTTCACATTCGAAAGACAATTTAATCGTTTTTTAAAATAGAAGAATAAATTTATAGAATGATAAATTATAAAATAAATAAAAGTAGAAGGTATGCTTTTGTAATTGACCCCTTTTGAAAATGTTAAAAACTAACTTCAGACACCATAGCCAATAGGACTAACCTAAACAAGGTTTTTTTTTTTTCACTCTTTTTACTTTTTTTTAATAAATTGGGATATTCAATCAATTGAAATGATTACAGGAGAAACATGTTTTAGATGCTGGGAGTATTAAGAAAATGTTTTAACAATAAAGCATCATTGTATTTTAACATAGAATTTGAAGATAGCTTCATAATAATCGTAAAAACTTACGAATACTAATATGATATATTTTTTATACTCAAAAACTTTTTTGTTTCTTGTTTTTTTCCCTCCATTGGACTTAGAGTCGTCAAATAGATCAATTTGTGCTAGCATGATCCGCTATTTTTTTTTCCTCGCAAGGACTAATGGACTGTCAGGACATTAGTACGTGTTCTTATGTGCTGTGTTATTCCAAGCTTAATCATGGTAACTCATTTATAGGGTGTTTGGAAGGTGGTGGGAATCAGTGGTGAGAACCACTTTTACCTGGTTCTCACCACTTTTATTGTAGCATATGATAGCTTTATACTGTAGCAATTTATTTATTTATTATTATTTTTTTTACTGTAGCATGTGAGAGCTTTTTATTGTTCATAACTGATTTTGTGGTGGGAACCGCAGTTCCCACCACTTTACCAAACACCCCTTAAACCCTCATTAGCCTATTGGAATTGATTGCCAAAATTTACTATCAATTTTTACTATTTTGTTTTTTGAAGGACCATTTTGAATTTTTTTTTTCATGAAATGATTAAATACACGAAAATGAAGCATAGGAATTGACAATTTGGCATATATGCATAAATAGTTATCTCATTCTAGACTTGATCCATTTATTTATGGCAACTAGAAAGCTGGAAAGTCTAATGCACAAGTAACAACATTTTCGAGTATTTAATTTTACAGTTTTTTGAATATTAAAGGTAAAAAAGACAAAAAAGTAAATATAATTTATGTACCAAATATGTTGTGCTTAGCATGTCAGGTCATGTTTGGCCCAATGTACTCAACACTTTAGGCCAAGTCTAACATACCTTAGATAATTGGGATATTTATGAGTCCGTTTGACACATAGATTTGAATAGAGAATTTAAATGAAAATTTAAATTTTTGTGAGAGAAAATACTATAGCAAAATGATTCAAGTTGTGTTTAAAACCACGAACTAAACAGGCTGCCACAAAAAATTACGTGGATTAATTTATATCACTTAAAAATAATTGTAAGAAAGGTCACAATACATCGTTATAGTATATTTTACAATGTCAAATATACCATTAAAAATACAATTAGATAAAAAATAAAAAAAAATGACAAATGAAGGAGAGGTGACGAACAACGGCGATGCAGAGCAGAGACGACCATATCGGAGTTGAAGGGAGTAGGTGTCATAGTCATGGAGGGAGCAGCTTGTTGATGGAGTCATAAGGGCAGCAAGAGCAGGAGTTGCGGTAGAGTCGCGAGGGAGAGAGGTAGGTTGAGTCACGTAGGGGAGAGACGGTTGGAGTCGTTGCTGGAGTCATAGGGGGAGAGGCGGCTGGAGTCACTTGGTCGAGAGGAGGACGAAGTTGCTGCCGAAGTATGTGGGGAAGAGGCTGCTGGAGTCATCCAAAAATGTGCAGCTCTCTAGAAAGCAAAAAATAGTTGTTATCATAATGGAAGACAGGAAGAGAAAGGAATCGTGGGAGGGAAGATGACAAGAAAGAAAGAATGGCAAAGATAGATAGAGAAAGGAAAAAATAGTTTTGTTTTTAATAAAGAGTAGGATGAATTATAATAGGGTGTTTGGCTAGCGGTGAGAACCATTGATGAGAACCATTTTTATTGTAATATATCAGAGTTATATACTGTTTATAATTGAGTTTGTGGTGTGAATTACCCTTAGTTAAACACCCTCTAAGAGTTTTTTTCCTGCATAAATCAATCCTATAATAATACGTGGGATCCCTCCTAAATATTCGTGTATACTTGACACGACCAACATGCCTTATATAATTGAATTATCACATTGTGTCCCGCCAATATGTGTGATGTCGAGTTAATGTTATGTGCTAATGGGCCAGCCCAGCCAATTTTTAATATGCACAGCTTTAGATTTAGGGGTTAACGAGACAATTGACTCAATTACATTTATTGAATTAAAACATGACTTTAATTTGTAAAAATTCTACAAATGTCTCATAATGATATCATTAAAATTATTTATATATAATTATATAGTACAATATGTAATACCATTAAAATAATTACTATATCATTAACGATATTTTAAGATATTTTAAATATTATGTTAAATCTTAATCTTAAAATAATAATTTAGACACATATCGTAATTTTTTAAAAAATGTAATACCTGGAAGATAACGAAATGCAGTTTAGCAAGAATCCATAAATTCCAAGGGCGGGAGCGCGCGTTCGCACAGAAATTCCAAACACAAATTGGCGGGCCATTTTAAATATCACCATCATATCTATAAAACCCGCCAATTCCCCCATTTTCTTTCCTTTTCGTCAAACCAATCATTTTTTCTGTAGCGTTCTCTTCCCATTTCTCAACCCAAAAAAAAAACAAAGGGAATTCAATTCCATGGAGAACCCTAAGCACCCGGTCAGAAGAAGCTTGAAGCGGAAGCTCGATCAAGAGTTCCAAGAACATCACGATCTCACTTCCGATGGCAAGATCCTTCGCGATGCTCGCCAAGTTCTGATCCACGAGGTTCGATCTCATATTCGAGTCCTTGATTCCACCTTCTCATCCTGTGATTCCGATCGATCGGCCGCCACCAAGAAAGCCACCCATGCCCTCTGTGAACTCGCCAAGGACGGTACGCCGAACTTCGTGTTTTTGTGTTGATTGAACTGAACGCTTGTGTCTGTCTTTGATTTGTTGAGATTTTTACTAGGTTCTGGTGATTCTGCAGAGGAGATTGTGAGTGTCATAGTTGACTGCGGAGCTGTTCCGGTTCTGGTTAAGCATCTACAGGCGCCGGCAGCGAGAGGCGGTGAAGGTGCGACGAGGCAGTATGAGTACGAGGTTGAGAAAGGCAGTGCTTTCGCGCTTGGACTTCTTGCTGTTAAAGTAAGTCGATTCATCTCTTTTCCATTTCTCTGTTATCAATTCAGTGATGTTTAGTTTATTATCTCTAGACCTAAATTGTTTGCCAATCGATTTACTATATCATAAAAGCCGGAGTATCAACACCTCATTGTTGATTCTGGAGCTTTATCGCATCTCGTGGATCTGTTGAAAAGGCATAAGAGTGGTGTTAGCTCTCGAGCAGTCAGTGGTGCTATCAGGAGAGCGGCTGATGCAATCACTAACCTTGCCCATGAAAATAGCAGCATCAAAAGCCGTGTCAGGTATGCTTTCCTCGTTTTAGTTTGTAAAAAAGTTCGTTGTGAATCGATAAATGCTTGTTGTTATACATTTGCTCTTTAATTTCAGGGTTGAAGGTGGTATTCCTCCTCTCGTTGAGCTGCTTCAGTTCTCTGATATGAAGGTACAGAGAGCGGCTGCTGCAGCCCTGCGAACTCTGGCATTTAAGAATGATGAAAACAAAAATCAGGTGAATAATATTTTATTTTCTATCATTATTTCCTTGAATTTAGTTTTCATTGCCGTTGTTAACTAAAATTGAAAAATTGCAGATTGTGGAGTATAATGCATTACCTACTCTTATTCTAATGCTTCGGTCTGAGGATGCTGCTATACACTATGAAGCGGTTTGCTCCATTTTTTTTTTTCACTTGAATGTCTGGTTGTATCTTCATCTTCATTTCCTTTTACGACCAGTCTTAACTGGTGCACTTTATTAGGTTGGTGTAATTGGTAATCTTGTGCACTCATCCCCACACATTAAGCAAGCAGTTCTCCAAGCTGGTGCTTTACAACCTGTTATTGAGTTGCTCAGGTGATTGCTGGAATTTAGCATTGACTTCCATAATTGTGAATAAATCTTAGGTTTGCGTTGCGTGACAGCTGCTACAATTTCATGAAGTTCTTTACGCTAGCATCTGATTTTTTAGTTGTGTGTTGCATTACTGAGAATCTGATTCTGGTATGGCAGTTCTTGCTGTTCAGAGAGCCAAAGGGAAGCTGCTTTATTACTTGGTCAATTTGCTGCTGCTGATTCAGATTGCAAGGTGGACATCTATTTTAGTGTTGAACATCTACCGCTTGCTATATGCATGTTTTCATGTTGCAAGCAAATTTTATTAGTTAATGTTGTTATTCACAAAGATGGTGGGCATATAGGTTCACATTGTACAGAGGGGAGCTCTGCTGCCATTGATTGAGTTGCTTCAGTCTCCAGATCCACAACTTAAGGAGATGTCGGCTTTTGCCCTTGGGAGGTTGGCACAGGTTATCATCTCCTTCATTTCCTTTCTGGATGCAATGTAAAAGGAGTCATTAGAAAGAGTCCTGAGATATCTGATAATAAATTTGTCATTGTTGTACCAAAACCTAAATTTGTATGTTCGTTTGTGTCAAGTCTGTATCTAAGGCTCCGAGCAAAAATTTTATCATAATCTGGCATGTAATTTATGACCGCTCCTTAAGAAAAAAAAAAGGGAGCTCAGTTTGTCAACCATGTGATTTACATCTGTATCTTTTGTCCTTTGACTAAGTTTTACATGAAGCACATGAAGTTGGGGGTTGATAAACAATTTGTCTTTAGGATACACACAACCAAGCAGGCATTGCTTATAATGGTGGTATACTCCCTCTACTCAAGCTTCTTGATTCAAAAAGGGGCTCTTTGCAACACAATGCTGCATTCGCTTTGTATGGTCTTGCAGATAATGAGGTGAATTTTGATATTTCATTGCTTTAGTTACCTTTGCAGTCCTATTTTCCTCTGTTTATTATCTACTGATGCTAAGTATTGTAAGTTGAATTAATTGTATATATTTTTTCTAGGATAATGTTGCAGATATAATCAAGGTCGGAGGTGTTCAGAAACTCCAAGAAGGGGAATTCATAGTTCAAGTATTTAAATCTTTTAATAATTTTCTTGTTGCTTTTCAAAGCTCTTGATTTGTTATCATCATTTGTATTTTCCCCTTTTCCCCTTTTCACAGTTGACAATAGTTTTGTCACTTTGTTTAATTTCATTTGATCTTTTTCCAGCCAACTAAAGATTGTGTAGCGAAGACATTGAAAAGATTAGAGGAAAAGATTCATGGACGGGTATGTTTCTCACGGCTTTGTAAATTAACTTATAATAATGTAATTGCTGTGAGGGTGAATTTCAACTGTGGTGCTTTCTTCTCACAGGTATTGAATCATCTATTATATCTGATGCGGGTCGCAGACAGAACGATTCAAAGAAGAGTGGCTTTAGCTCTTGCTCATCTTTGTTCACCTGGTGACCAGAAGACTATTTTCATTGACAACAATGGTACTTCTAAAGTAGTTTTGAAATTCTTTTTTCTTGAATCATGGTTGACTTTGTGGTTTGATACTTATAGATTGTCGTGTAGTTTTGAGCCAAATTGAAATCATAAACAAATATTCATCCTCTTATTGTGTTAATCAAGCTAAATGACAGAAATCTTGTTACCAGTTCCAAAGTCATGTTACTGTGCAATATGGCTTGAGTGGTTCTACAAAATGTTCTAAAGTTCAACCAAAAAAATTAAAAAAACAATGATTGTAATTTATACTTAATCATGTTCCTCCTTGCTAGTTTCACCACACAAATTATTGTCCTTAGGGGCTTTCCTTTCCCATCCTTTTTGAATACTCTTTTTCTTCTGTTCCTTCAGGTTTAGACTTGCTATTACAGCTTCTAGAGTCCACAAACCTGAAGCAACAACAGGATGGTTCTTTGGCCTTGCACAAGTTGGCTACTAAAGCTACTTCTCTCTCTCCCGTGGATGCAGCTCCACCCTCACCAACTCCGCAGGTTTTCTTTAGATTCTAATTGTTTATAAAAAGAAAAATTTTCTTATGTCAAATGTATTCCTATCACTGATATGCTTCCCTTATTTAGGTGTACTTGGGTGAGCAATATGTAAACAATCCCACCCTTTCTGACGTCACCTTCTTAGTGGAAGGTAGGATGTAATGGTCTTAGCACCTAGCCATTGCTTTTTGAGAAAAGAAAGCAGCGTCAATATTCTTGCATTTTGACACGGCTGATAACTTTGCTGAATGTAACTCTTGGTGCATAAATACTTTTCTTTTCTTAGGTAAACGGTTCTACGCTCACAGAATCTGTCTGCTTGCCTCTTCTGATGCATTCCGTGCCATGTTTGATGGTGGTTATAGGGTACTTGTTGATTTCTTTTCAACCCTTGTTATCTACTACTTTACAAGTTCCTTTGCTTGGGCCCTGTGAGTTTAAGATTGTTCTCATCAAACATATGTTTGATGCGTCTGCACATACATGTGGATATCGATCGACTATTTTGAGATCTTTTGCAGGAAAGGGATGCTAAAGATGTAGAGATCCCAAACATAAGATGGGATGTTTTTGAGATAATGATGAGGTGCGAATTTATTTTCCTTATGATTAACGGAAAGGGTTGGACTCTTGTCTATATTCTGTTTTAAATGTTGTAATTCCTTTTCGTTCGTGCCTCTAGATTCATATACACAGGATCTGTAAATGTCGATTTATATACTGCTCAAGATGTACTCCGAGCTGCAGATCAGTATCTTTTGGAGGGCCTTAAGCGTCTTTGCGAGTATGCCATTGCTCAGGTGGGCCTCTTGATTTCATTCTTCCCCACCGTAGTGTTATTTTTTAAGTTCTTGCTGATGCCTTTTTCTTTTGTGTTTCTTTAAGAATATTTCTGTGGAAAATGTTTCGCTCATGTACGAGCTATCAGAAGCTTACAATGCTACGTCATTAAGGCAAGCTTGCATTCTGTTCATATTGGACCAATTTGACAAAATTTGCATCAGACCATGGTATGTATTGCATCTTCAGCTTCCTCATTTTCTAGATGCGTATTAAACATGTATGCTTTTAAATATTTCTTTTTCGACTCAGGTGTGTTAGTTGAGTTTGAATTCTTGGAACTGGAGCTTAAAGTTACACAATTAGACTGCTAAGATGATCTTACTTTTGCAATGGTTCATTATGACTAGTAATGCAAATCAAAGGTTGGAAAGATGAGTTATTTATTGGAAATTTACAGGTATGCCCGTCTGATTAAACACGTCATGCCGGAGATACGAAGATCCTTAACTAACGCACTTACAAAGCCCGTCCAACAACCTGAACTCTGCCAAGAATAGGTGGTCCTGGCTAGAGTTTTGATCGTAACTGTTAGCATAGAAGGCGGAATGTACATAAACTTGCACATTAGTGTGCGATTGACGAGCAATTCTTTTCTAGTTTTCTGCAACAGTCAGCTGTAACTCCAAGCAATGCATATTCCTCGTTTTAGATTTTACTCTATTTGGAATCTGGGTCATTCGGAATTTTTGCATCAAGGCTTCGGCCGCAGATCCATTGAACAATCATCTATGCTCGTCATTCACCTATAATTAAGACAGGTCACACTTGTGCTTTCCATTATTAGAAACTCATATTTGTTTTAAAGATATTTGAAGGTTTTTAAACCATTTTTTTTGAAATTGAAAGTGTGTTGTCGGTTGCAAAAATACGTGGCATTTAGGATTTGAAGGTTTGCCATCTTAACTGAACTTGGACGACGTCTGGTTTTGGTTTGATGTCCGTTTTCTTCGACCGACGTGTCTACCTATGGCGTCTCGGTGTCCGCTAAAACGTCTGTTGATTTTTCGGTTGTGGCATTAATTGCTCGTGATGTCATCCGTAAGATAAGGTGTCACGTAGTGTAAAAAACGCGTGTTTTCCACTTTCCTTTTGGTTGCGCCACACTTGTAAAAACCGGAACTCAAATAATGCAATTTTGGGTGTTTTTTGTTAAAAAGGAAAAAAAAAAAAAAAAAAAACCTTTCATAATGCTAAAAGGAAAGGAAACAAGAAAAAACACTTTTGGAAGACAGGAAAAGGATAACACGCTTTTATCTTATCCACCGTCCATGGAACACCCTTGACATGCTACTTTTCATATTACACTGTAAATTGTTGCCAACTCGGGCGAATATCTTCAGCTTTCTGAAAATGGAGATCTTCAGAGATCAAATTGCTTTAGCTGAGTATTCCATCAGGAATACAGTATGCCAAAAAAAAAAAAAAAAAAAAAAAGAAAACCCAGAATGAATATAGCATAACAGAATGGAGAGTGCAGCCCCAACAATGTCTTATCATTCAAGCGCCCACTAGGCACACAATCAAAACAATCGAAGTATATAACTAAATTGCATCTGAATATGGCGTGATAATTAGCTCAACGAAATGTTCTTGCTTGTTCTTCTTCATCTTGCAATTGTTGGAGCACAAGTTGAGTCATCTTTGTTTGACCAACCCTCTCTAATTCCACAAGCTTGGATTGGCCTTTCAATCTGTAGTCCTTCCGATGTTTCTCTATCTAATTGTGAACAGTATCTCCGGAATGTCTCTGTGTTCACTTGAAGCCTGAAATCAATTGCGAACAAAAATTTCATCTCCAACTTGTTAAGCTCCGCTGTGCTAACTCCTCCCACTTTCGCATAGTAAGCATTGTTAAAGAATCTGCAGCAACGATTTTTGAAAGTAGACATAAATCAACTCCAAAGAATAAGAAATGTTGTCGAAAAAAGACATAACAACTTGATGAAACTAAGGGCTGTCTGTCTTGTTTTTGGAGCTCTATTACTTACGCGTCATCCACAAATTTTGCCGCTAGCATTATGCTTGTTATTAGAAGCCGGTGAACATTAAGAGAAGTCAAGTGAACTTCTGTGCTCTGGATGTATCTGTCCACGTAAATGTTTGCAACAACAAAGCAGGACGGGCTGCAGCCTGAGTACTTGAAAATTCGGTCGACGTACTGCCTAATGTTCAAACTAGGTGCTCTTAAACCGTGAAAAATTGTGGGAACATCTTTGACCCCTGTTGCCTCCAATTGCATCTCATTCCTTTGAACGGATTTCTCAAGAAGTGAAGAGAGAAGTGACAGAACCCGGGGAATTTTCATAACTCCTTTCCCTAATTCTTTAAGCCCCAAAGAAAGGTAGACATCTGAGCCAATTTTATTTTCGGTTTCAACTGGCAAAGTTCCCATTTCAAATCTGCAAAGTCAATAATTAAAATTAGTATCATTTTGTTACTAAGAAAAAAAGGTATATCAAACATTTTTCTTACTAAATTTAGGCCTATTCCTTAAAGCTAAATTCCTGAACAAATTTCAGTCTTATCAAATCAAATTGATTTCCAAGGTTGAGGCATTAGAATGACCAATATACAAGTAATCCACTCTTCTCAAGTAGGGATACTAACAAAGCAGACCAATATTTAGAAACTGAACTTTCAATTCATTTTAGATCAACCAAATTTGCAGGAAAGAGAATTCTCAATAAGATAAAGAAATTGCAAATGACACCCTGCCATACTACTATCCTTAATTCTAGATCTACCCTTATTTCTTTCTGTTACTGAAGTTCTGACTTCTCATTTCACTCCCTTGTGGATCTACAACTTTTTCCCCCCAAATATTGAAAAAACAACAGTCAAATTTGCTGCTAAGTATGTGACCAAGCTGTCAAACTCTATGAAATTGACCCTCCTAATTCTAATGTGTCAAATATGCAAAGCCCACCTAAATTTTCCAGAACATGCGGTCAGATCAAAGTCCTGCCATCGAATTACATCCAATTTGGGTACAAAATCGTGACTTTAACACAAACCCAGAAGGGTAAACCAAGAAATTCAACAAAATAAACAGAACCCACCAATATAATCCCATCAAAAAATAAAAAGACACATTTTTTCATCCAATTACGAGTACATAACACAAGATCTGAAAAAAGGAAAACAATGTCATACGGAGCTCAAGACTCTGATAAGAAAAGGAAGAACTTACAGAGATAAGATTCCTTAACGAAATGTCTCTTCTATTTCCCAGCACTAGGCAGTTTCTTCAGCATAACAACAAGTTTTTAAGGCGCAAAAAAGATACACTGAACACACATATATTTATCACCTTCCTTCCAATCCTTATCCAAGGAGATTGGGCATTCTTTATTTCTTGTCTCTGCAAATGCTTTTGCAACAGAAAGAGAGTTCCTTTATTAACTCTCTCTCTCTCTCTCTCTCTCTCTCTTCTGGTCACATTGAGGCTCACAGATACACCGTCTCTCTCGGCTTCTGTCCAAACTTAAGCAACTTCACATGAAAGATGGTGTCGGTAGTGGGTTGCACCCATTATTTTATATCGGCATGGGCTCCATTGAAAGAGTGTTTTACCATCCTAAAAAAAGGAAATAAAATTGTTATTATATATATTTTCCTTCCTTTTGAAAGGAGCAATCCCTAGGTTATAATCCTATATTTAGTGGGACCTATTTTTAAAATGCATTTCATATTAAATTTTAACCTATAGTTTTATAAATAGTAAAGTTATAAGCCAATTGGAATAAATTTTTTAAATAAAATTCTATTAATATTTATATATTGTAATAATAATTATAGAAAGTGGGCCAAAATATCCCTGCCTTCGCATTTGTAAAATGGTATCCAATATCCATGATTCCCTTTTCAAAGTCTATAGTGCCATAAATGTAGAATACAAATGTTTTATTTCTTTGTTTTTGGGGTAGTTTCCCCGTTCTTTGTCATGAATTACCTAGCATGAGGTGTAATCTTTTATTTTTTTAATCAATATAATGTGATATCATGGTTATTAAAATTTTTTTTCAGTTAGGTCTAGTTAGAAGATTTTCTCTACTAAATTTGGGCACGTACAATAAGTGCAAATTTAGGATTTTGGGTTCATTAATTAGATTACTAAAATGTTTGAGAGCATTGGATAAAATTAACCGTTTGAATTAATTTTAGTTAAAATTATTGTAGCATATTAGAGCATTATATTAAAGCTTATTTTTTCTTAACATTGTAGCATATGAGATTCTTACATAATAGCAACTAAAAATTTTAGTTGACACTGAGAATGTCAAAGACCCTAAACATTTCTTTAAAGTCTACTTCTTTCGCTAAAGTGCTCTAAGTCTCTGACAGGACGGTTGCAATTTTTTTTTTAAATTATTTTTAAGGGTGCAAAAGGTGTGTAAGAAGAAAAATTCTTGTCATTCTCATAAAATTATTACTCTATTATTTATTAAATTATAGGTTTTAATTTAATATATAATGTATTTTTTAAACTAAATCATGTTGTTTTGTAAGTGATGATATTAGGTTAAATAAAGATTGCTCGTGTAACAAAGATAACTATCTCTGTGGACTAAGTTCGAGTGCCTATACGCACACAATACAATCCTCGTATATAGTAAAACATCAAATTACGCCGAAAGATAAGTAACAGTTAGCGGGTCACACTCCACGCGTGTAAAACATTGATTGAGAAGCGTAATTTGATACAAGAAAAAGACAGTAAGACGTGGACTCCATTGTTCATATATTTGTTAAAAAAGTCCAAATGCCTTGTGATGCATAATTACTAGTTTAGTGACTGGTGACTAGTTTGCTTTCTAACCTACAGCTGATTGGACCACACCAACCTCCACTTTTCACATGTTCTCTGCTTTCTTATATTTCACTTATTAAGAGATTCCAACATATAATATTATGAAATAACCTATTAGAATAGGGTAAGGTCCCTGGAATGCCTTATTTTAAGCTCGTTGTAGCTTAGTCTATCTAAAAATGGTTTATGATTCTATTTAGATGACTCATAAAAAAGTGTTTATGACTTTTGTAAGTATTTATTAAAGAAATCAAACTAAGAAGGCTTATGAAAAAAACACTTATAAAAAGTTTTTTTATTTACATTTTGACCTTGTATCTAAAAATAACAAATTAAAAATTTCATCTATATTCTTAAATTACATTACTTTTTATATCAATAAGGACTTTTGACTTGTTTAATAAAATAGGTTCTAAAGCACTTCTGAATCAAAAAGCACTTTTTCATTTACTATCTAAATACTAATTAAAAAGCCCTAATTTATGTTTCTCTTTTTCTACTGCTTAAAAGTAAAAGCATAAGCTTTTTCAAATAGGCTCTAATTCTATTTGTTTCAAACAGGCCTTAATCAAAGGTAGGCCACACGTGTAGAGTCCACCTAAATCTCACAAATAAGACCCACTCCTTATAAGAGGGTAAAACCATATCCTCATATGGCTATAAAACATCATTTTTTATTATATTTTAGTTTTCAGTCATTAGAATCAGAATCAGGGCTTACCAGTTAGAATCCTCATCATAAAAGACCCTTATTTACTTCTATACAATATGTTAGGTCTTCAACTTATCAACTAACATAGACGTAGGTCTTAAATAGCTGCAAAAAATAACAACATTATTTAAAATACTATTCAATTCATGAGCTGGTATAGTTTGAATGTGCAATATGTATTACACACATGTAAATAACTGTAAATCCCTGGTCCAAAAATATGAAACAAAAAAAGGTATTCCCATTATCTAGCCCAACTCAAAATCTGAGATTTTTATTTACGTATAACTACTTTAGCAATTATTAGAGGCTTTCTTGTCAACAACTTTCAACGATCTAACTGACAAATAATGGCAGGGAAAAAAATGAACCGTATGAGTGAAAAAAGGTCCTTGGTTTCTTAATTTGACAGTACGAGAGTTGAGACCAAATGTCAATGTTATCAAACCGAAAATGGAGACTTTTGTGGTGTCAAGGCAACCAAAGTTCCACCACTTTGTCCCTACAGGTAAGCCAATAATAATGGTCGCAATTTGTGCTGCTAAACCTGTCCTTCTTGTGTACAGGGTTCCTGTACTTGCAAGTGGCTTATAAGGCTGCAGCACGCTTCACGGAAGAGCGACCCAAGGGAAAGTATTTCACCCTTTGCCTTTACCGTGCCTTCCGCTTACGGAAACATATCATACATATGCACATTTTCCTTCTCTCTCATTTAAGCTTCCAATTGAGTTTTGTAACTGAAATTTTAAATTTAAAAATTATAGCATATAAGAGTTATATATTGTAGTTATTTTTTGTTTTTTATTTGTAGCTATTTAAAATTTTATACTGTTTATAGTTGTAACTGATTGATCAAAATTGAAGTTTCAAACACCCTTTTAAGTTTTCGTAGGATATTTCTATCATAATACATGTTTCTAAATATTAGATTTGAGTAAAATTATATCAAATCAAAAAAGTATGCAAAAGTGACCGAATTTGATACAGATCCAACGGTTCAAAACTGAATCCTTACAGTAGTAGTATAGTTTCTCATATCCCAAGTAGAATTCTCTCTCGTCTTTTAATATACATATATTTCACGTTTGATGTCTTCATGAGCAACACCTTTTTGCCTAGTCTATTTGGATAACCTAATTAAGAAATTACTACGATTACTACCATTATAAGTTCAAGATAGTCTAATTTGTTTCAGTATTTCAGCTCACTTTTTTGCATAACAAGCTCACGATATATATACACGAAATTAGGAGAACTAAAAAGTAAGCCTACTACATGGGAATATCAAATAAACAATTAACAAAAAATTGACAGTTACACATGTAACATGTATTCTATGATCTGCACCGTTCACGCAGAAATAAGACAACGTAGAAAAATCCAACAAAATATAATTATCTGGGTTTTGGAGCTGGGCCCGGGAATATGTTTAAGCTAATATATAAATAAAAATTAAAATGTTTACCTGATGTTTATTATGAAATTAATTAGGTTGGTTTAAAAGGAGCAACTGAGCCTGAATATATTTTATAATCAGCTTCTTGGCTGTCCATATTTGGATTCATATATAATACAACAGACACAAAAACCGTATCATATTAATTAATTATAAAATATGAGATGACAGCTGGACAAAGTGTCGGTTCAAGTAAGAACTCAAAATGCAGGACCCAGGAAGGAGCTTGTTTTGGTGTATAAAGGAATATAGTTAACCATTTTTAAACTCAACTCACTGCAAATTCATTCTCTAGGGATATGACATTTAAGCTTTTGACATTTTTCACAGAGGCAGATATAGATGTAATTGTAAGAAATTTAGCATGAAAGTTACTTTAGGATGATCATATTGAAAGCGCCAAGAGGAAAACAAACAATATATATATATATGTATGTATGTATTTATGTATGTATGTATGTATTTATTTACAAAAAGCGATCAACACCAAACCAATTTGTGTGATTCCTTGTCAAAAAAAAAAATAATAATAATAAGAGTGTCCAAATTAATATCATGTTCTCTCAATATATTGTAAAATAAATAATATTGATGCAACCTCATTGGCAGCGATCATTTCTCTTCCTTCAAATTAATTATGTTATCCCGTTGATTATTAGTTGAAAAGAATCCAAATTATATGGAAAAAAATATAACACCAAACTATAGTAAAATAAAACTTGAGTCAAACACCATTTAAATATTAAAAAAACCATAAACTTATAACAGAAATTTTGAAGAATAAGAAAAAAAAAAAAAAAAACTCTCACCTTCAACTTTATGCTATAGATGTTGCAGTTTTGAAATTGTGCTACACAAATGAACTGATTAACAGATTGACGATCAATTTTGTTATAAGGATATCGAGTCAACTCACTCAACACTTCATCAAAATAGAATCCAAAATGACTCCGGCCTCCTCACTCCTGTGTGACTCCAGTAGCGACTCTAGCACTTGCTTCCTCTGCAACTCCAGCAAAGAGCTGCTCCTTCTGTGGCTCCAAGTCTGCTCCCTCCAACTCTGATATGGTCGCCTCTCCTCTGCATTGCCATCGTTCGTTGTTTTTTATTTTTAATTTTGATCTGATTGTATTTTTGAGGTTATATTTGATATTATAAATATATTATAATGATGTGGGATAGTATTTCTTGCAATTATTTTTTGTCAGCATAAATTAATTCAACATAAATTTTTGTGGCATATACGTAAAAGATGTCTTGATCTTTTAAAATAGAAACTCAAATTCTTAGCAAGTATAAATTCCATCTTAGGCTTGCTCGGGTTCCCAAGCTATTGCCTTGCATTCTCTCATGGCTGGGTTCATCACAAAAGGATATTACCGGCCCAGAAGCATAACAACCCATGCCATTAGAACACCCAATCAGAACAACATCTTTATGATATGTTATGCGTGGTATATTTGAGGAAAACTCGAATGTATCATACGAGATGAAGGAAATAACTTTTGTTGCACACAAGGTGGTCTTTTTTATTGTGATCCTTTTGATTGTAAGACGTTTTATTGGATTGATTAAGGTGGATATAATGTAGCAGAATTGGGAAAGAAAGGATTTTACTGGTCTAATCCGATAGAGGATTCAAAAACCCATCTAATAAAAAAGCAAATAGAAAACACTTATAGTTTGTAGTCAATATCAATTATTAGTCTCCCTATTACAATTAGCTTACGAGGGAATTTATAGCCCTCTAACAAAAACCATAACGACATAATAGACAGATAATGATAAGCTTATAACAAAGCAAAGCTAAAATATAAAAATGGCTTATAAAGCTACAATCTCCTCAGCAGTTCAATAAAACTAGGGCTTTTGATGAGATTGTACCACGATTTGCAGGCGCAATTGAATCGTCTGAGTGATTTCACCGGTAGCTTTAAAAGGATTCTAATTATCAAATCTTCATGTAGGTAATGGCTTTCAGCACTCTTAGCTTTTGATCTGTTGACATGCTTTTCCTTTGAAGTCTGTTGCTACTAACCATGACGGAGCTAGAAAAGTTTTAATAGAAAAGATTAGGAATAATATTTTATTAAATAGAAACATATGGCTGTATATTTTAAGGATGAAGTGGAAGAAAGTCATAATTTTTCTTCTAAAATGAAGGCACAATAATATATCTCAATTATTTGATAGAGTATAGTTATATTTTTGAAGCGTTTTGTAGGTAAAAATTTACGGTTCAAAAATTAAATAGGGACATATACTGATATACATATGGCTCCGCCACATTGCCAACAACAGTTAATTTTCTGCCAAAAAAAGAGAAAAGAAAATTGCTAACAACTATAATCACATTTCAAATCACAGAAGGCAAGACTGTCTTTATTTTTATCAAAGATCTCTTAACCGATGAGTCCAATCAAAATACTTATAGGCGTTTGGTATGGTGGTTAGAATTATTGGTTAGAATTGTTTTTACTGTAGCATGTGAGAGCTTTACACTGTAGTATATATATATATATATATATTTTTAAACTATATCATGTGAGAGTTTTATACTATTTATAACTGAGATATAGTTAGGACCACTTCTTGTCAAACACCCTATTAATCACTCAATCTATGCTTAATTGGAAGCTTGAAATTTTGAATTAATTAAGAAATGTTTGAGAAGAAAATAGAGCAAGTTACTTAAAACTATCATATCTTCTAAATCAAGAAATTTTTTTAATTTAAAAATAGATACAAATAATTTCAAACTACTAAACTTTAAAATAAAAGTACCTAAACTCTTTCATGTCAAAACAAAGGATCTCTTTGTTGGAAAGGTTGCAAAATACAAAAGATAATTTTTTTTTCGTGCTATACCCTTCATGTTCAAATTTGGTTTGTTTCTTTGTTTTTTGTTTTTTGTTTTTTTTATTCAAAAAATAAGCAACCCACCTATTTGAACAAAAGGACCAATGAATCCTGACAAACAGTGAAAATAAGACAAAATCAATAGAATTAGAAATCACAAAAAAAAAAAAAAGGTGGACTACACATTTCTTATTATTAAGGTATTTGGGAGAGTAGTTTTAACCATCAGCTCTCATAATATAATTTTTTTATTATAATATGTGAGAGTTTTATACTGTTCACAGTTCAAATCAATCTATTCTTCCATACACCTATGCGAAATAATTTCTTAAATGTACAATATAATTGAACGAAACCAAATACTTAAAAGAGTGCTACAGCAAAATAATAATAATAATAATAATAATAATAATAATAAACACCCAATAACCACGAATGCTGTCCTAATTTTACCCTCCAAATTATTCTATCAATCAACTGGGACGAGGCTTTCTCTATAGATACAAATATTATTTTCTCTACACTGAAGGGGCTTGAGATTAACAAAAGTAGAGTAGTATTTATTATCTTCTTTCTCAGAATTAAGTGCACTCCCAAAGACTATTAAGCTGTGACCAGAACAAAATATGGCCTCACCATTGTTTCCAAATCCCAACATTGTCGTTGAGCTCCAAGAGAAACGACTAAACACATTCTTAGCCATGGAACATTGGTATTGCATCATCCGTGACTCCTCAACCCCATACTCTTTCATCAACCACATTTTAATCGTACAGTCATGATCAAGTATGGTCCCGCTAATTATAGCGGCCACGGAAAGGCAACCACAGAACAGAGAGCAGCAATAGAAGACAGGATCATGGTCATCATTATCATCATGATGATCATGAGCATCGTTGGGAATGGCAATGCATCGAAACACTTCGTTGGCAAGATCAAACGCAACGATCAAGGGGCTCTCCCGCTTCTTTAGTCCGACCCAATGAAGTGCATTGTTCACCAACACTGCCTTGTACAATACTTGCTCACGCGCACATCTTCCGCGAAAGGAACATTATCAATTAGTCTCTCCGTTTTTAAATGCTGACGATTAATGCTCATCAACTTGTAATCCTTGGCCTTTGAATCATACCCGAATCCATAGAAATATGAAACTAAGATATGAGTCTTACTCAATTCACGTAACTCGAGACAAACTAACCCATCGCAAGACCCGATAATTCTCAAGTCACTTGTTATAGTAAAAAGAAAAAAGATGCTACAATGTAAAGCTCTCATATGCTACAATGTTACGGTTCTAACTAATAGATCTAACCACTATAACAAACACTCTAAAATAAATTGTCGGATTGCAGGATGATTCGAAAGTAGTGTCGTAGGTTTTGAAAACAAAGAAACTCTCTCTTGTGTATTTTTCCTCAATAGTATAAGCAAGGCAGTCTCTGTCCTTGGCAATGAACTTGAGGTGGATAACAATGGCATCGGGAATTTGCACGAGATTTTGCCATAATTTGGAGACGCACTTAAATCGTGATAGCGATTTCACGGCCAATCTTGAGAGGATTTTAGCGACCAATTCTTCCGGTATATAATGGTTTTGGTTCTGCATTATTCTGTGTTTCCCAAGTACGAGATATAATCAAACGTCGTGTATATATATATTTATTAGAAAAATCAAACGATATGAGATTTGGGTCCAAGAATGTCCGTACCTCGTGTTGATGTGATCTTTAAAATCCTACCCCAGAGGAAAAAAGCCTGAAAAGATCACCTGTACTTGTGGCCAAGTGTTATTGTGTGAACTGCACCAATGATGATGTATACAGAGGGAAAAGCCTGGTTTTATTTAAATTCGGAGGAAAAGAACGAAATTCTAAGAGTTCTACCGGATCTTTATTTATGTTTCAAGTCATTCTCCAATTAGACTTTTTCCAAACGAATTGAGGCTTTGTAAAAAAAAAAATATATATTCATTTCTGGTCCATGAGAAACTAGAGTCAACCCACTTTATCCTCTAGCATTTTAAATGATCCAATTTTCAGCCTTAAAGCTTCAATCCATGACATCCGACAATTTTTCTATCTTTTAAATGTTAAAATTTGTAATGATTCGTATACATAACAGGTACGTGAGATGCAGAAAACAAGTCATTGTAGATAAGTTGTATAAATTATTTTTGTTTAAGACTAAAACTGATATGATAACCTAAATTTGAAGCTCGGTAAACTATTTTTTTAAACCTTAGATCTCCTTTTTCGTAAAGGAAAGGAGAGTTTTTTTAGTGATTTAACTTGTTATCAGCATCTCCTGGGCATCGTACATGCACATATGGTCAAAAATTTAAGATTTAAAAGATTAAAGGATTGTTGACATTACAAATTGAAATTCCTAGTTTTGGTGGGGTCAAAGTGAGAAACCATAATTTTTTGGGGTCAAAACTGAAAATAACTTAAAATAATTTGGGGCGGCCGGATGACGGGCAAAAATACGGGGCCTAAGAATGTTTTGTGGGAGTGCAGTCGGGAAAAGGGTGGGCATTTTAGTCATTTCATGAAAAAGGCTAACCAAAACATCCACGATTGGCTCCCAATTTTTTATTTTTTTTTATTTTTTAAACTTATTACACTGTTCAATAATTTCCCTCCAATGCCGCACGCAAAGTTCTCATTTTGATTTTTTGTTATCACCACTCTGATGATTGCTTTGCTCCGCGCTGCACACTGACAAAACGCCTTCAATTTCCTAGAAAATTCTTCATTTTCGTGGAAAATTTGCAATTTAAATCTAGTTTCTTTCTCTTCCCCTAGAAAGCAGATTTGAGAATCGAGATTCCTCGCTCTTCCATTTCTAGGGCTTCTCGCCGAAACTCTAGGGTTTCAGACTTCCAGTACTTATCTGATCTTTCGTTTCACTTCAGGTACTGAATTTTCTTTTGTGATTTTTTGCTTCCTTTTTTTAGAAAATAGTTCTTCCGACAGTTTCAGTTAAATGTGGGAAGATAACCAATGAGTTTCAAAATTTTATGAATTTTGAAATTTTCATTTATGCGACTTTTTTGTTATTTCAGGAGAAATTTGTATGTTCTAAGGTGTTCTAGTTATATAGAAAACTGATGGAGGATTTTTTTTTGGTTTCCCTTGATCCATGTTATTTTTGTCGTTTGAGGCGCGTTCTTGGTTCTATCATATAGATCCGTTAATTAATTTTGCAAATTTATGAACTTGAGAGTGGTAAATATTATTACGACGAGTAACTTGTTCCCTTGCCCTCTTTCAGAGCTTCTCGAATCTATAATACCAAAATGGTGTACTATCACATCAAATAGTGACTTCGTCTTCAATCTTTTACATCATTTTTAACACTATTTTGACGTGCTTCTGTTCATCTTACCAATTTGGCGTAAGGTTTTAGCGTCTCATTGGAGACAGCAAACACCAAAATGGTGTTTAACCCACAAATCTAGCATCGGTTGGAGATGGTCTTATGAACGTATGATCTGTTAATCCTTGTATTTTTAGATCATTATGCATCATCCACTCTGTTTGGGAGCTTCTAGAATTTTCTGTGCAAGTCCAGTCGTTTGCCATCTTTATCTACATTTCTTTCATTTTCTTCTTTTCATATCCTTCTCTACAATGGAACCTGGGAATAATCTTATTACGATTGATGTAAATCTAGCGTTGGAAATATATTAAAAAAATATAGATTTGAGTCTTTTCGTTTTGATGAACATGTACATTGAATGTAGTAGTAATATCTGGATGTTCTGTTGTTTGCATTGTACGTACTCTTGCAACGTATTTTAGGCAGGTTTTTTTTTTTTTTTTAGGTGCGTTGCAATTGAATCCATTAATAACTTTTAGATGTCTGCTCCAACCTGTTATTGTATGAATATTTATGCCAATCTTCATAGCTTTTGAGCCAAGTTGATTCTATTTGTACTTTTTGAATTGTGCATCTTGATAGTGATAAAGTTGATTAGCAATCCTGGTTCCCAAATTGATCCACTTTCCTTGCCTTTATTCTTTTTTTGTAATATAGTTTTGTTTTCTAAGAAATAGAGTTTTTTCAGATCATTTGACATGGATTCTACTACACAAACTTTTAACCATCGGTTGACATCAATCAAATTGTGGCCCCCAAGCCGGGGTACCAGGCTGCTGCTTGTAGAAAGAATGACCAAGAATCTTATTACTCCATCCATTTTCTCTAGAAAGTATGGCCTGGTCAGTAAAGAAGAGGCTGAGCAGGACGCCAAGCAAATAGAGGATATTGCTTTTGCTACTGCAAACCAACATTTTGAAAAGGAACCAGACAGCGATGGAGGTTCTGCAGTGCAAATATATGCCAAAGAATCAAGCAGGCTTATGCTGGAGGTTTTAAAAAGAGGTCCCAGAATGAAGGATGGAGAAATAATAGCATCTGAAAAAGTGAAGGCGGCCCAGGAGACTGCCTTAGACATATCCGGTGGTCGCCGAGCCTTCATTGATGCAGAGGAGGCCGAGGAGCTTTTGAAACCACTAGGGGAACATGGAGGTGCATATACAAAGATATGCTTCAGCAATAGAAGTTTTGGTTTAGATGCAGCCCGTGTTGCCGAGCCTATCTTGTTATCCATTAAAGATCAATTGAAAGAAGTGGACCTATCAGATTTTATTGCAGGAAGGCCAGAGGCAGAAGCTCTTGAAGTCATGACTATATTTTCCACAGCCCTGGATGGATGTGTTTTGAGGTATCTGAACCTTTCAAACAATGCCTTGGGTGAGAAGGGTGTTAGGGCATTTGGTTCACTTTTGAGATCACAAAATAAGTTGGAGGAGCTTTATTTGATGAATGACGGCATCTCAGAAGAAGCCGCAAGAGCGGTTTCTGAATTAGTCCCATCGACAGAGAAGCTTAGGGTTCTTCATTTCCACAATAACATGACAGGCGATGAGGGGGCAGTTGCTATTTCTGATATGGTGAAACGCTCGCCTATTTTGGAGGATTTCCGATGTTCTTCTACAAGAGTGGCCTCTGAAGGGGGTGTGGCCTTAGCTGAAGCACTTGGGAACTGTACCAATTTGAAAAAGATTGATCTACGTGACAATATGTTTGGCGTTGAGGCTGGATTAGCTTTGAGTAAAGTTATACTTGCCTTTTCTGATCTTAGGGAAATTTACGTTAGTTATCTCAATTTAGAGGATGAGGGTGCAGAAGCACTTGCAATTTCTCTTAAGGAATCTGCTCCTTCACTTGAAGTTTTGGAAATAGCTGGAAATGACATTACGAAGAAATCTGCTGCAGCTTTGGCAACATGTATAGCAGCAAAACTATTTCTTACCAAGTTAAACTTGGCTGAGAATGAGCTTAAAGACGAAGGTGCTATTTTGATTGGCAAAGCATTAGAAGATGGTCATGACAAGTTGAATGAGGTTGATATGAGCACAAATATGATTAGAAGGGCCGGAGCAAGGCTTTTGGCTCAAATTGTTGCCCGTAAGCCTGGGTTTAATTTGCTAAATATTAATGGTAACTACATATCTGATGAAGGGATTGACGAGGTAAAGGACATCTTTAAGAATTCGCCTAATATTCTTGGGCCATTGGATGAGAATGACCCAGAAGGGGAGGAGGACGTTGAAGAAGAGGATGCTGATAATGAGGATGAATTGGAATCAAAACTCAAGGGCCTAGAGATCAAGCAAGACGAGTAGTGTAATCAACCATTTTCTTTTAAATTTAGTTTTGTATAAGAACATTTGGGTTTAGGCGAGTCTTGTTGTACGCTTTAATGTACTTGTTATCTTTAGTTGCTGGTTGTAGCTATCTTGTTTTCTGCTAATGTGTGCTCAGCATTGGCTGTAAAACAGGAGTTTAGGTTGTTATTGTTAACGGCTCCATTGCTCCAAAATTCAGTAAGTGACCATCCTATTTTAATCCAAGACATTTATCCACAACTCAATGTCATGGTAGCTAGCTACCAATGAAGACGATTTCTTCAGCTAACTATTCTAGATGTACCAGTCTTGCTAGGAAAATTATGACCTTCAAATCCTTGCATAGGAAAATGGTGTTTATTATGCAGAAATTATAAAACTTGTTTTCATTTACATTTTACACTAGAGTAGTGGTACTGCTATGCGAAAGGAATTGAATTTGCCTCTGGTTTTGGTTTTGGTTTTTTGTTGTATTTTTGTGCTCTGTTTTGTTGTGTGTTTTTCTTTTCTTAGTTCCTTTTTGTTCAATTTTTGAGCTCTGTTTTGTTTTGTGTTTTTCTTTTCTTGGTTCCTTTCTCACTGTGCTTTATCCCCGGTTGTGCTCTGTTTTTCTCGGTTGTCTTAATGAAGTCCTGCTCGTTGGAAAAAAAAGACAACGTTATTTGTCTATTTTTTTCTCAAACATAAAAAGGACATTATTGCTTTAATGAGTAACACATCTGTCTTTAACAAAACTGAAAAAAGGGGCAAAAATGTTGTTATATTCTTGATTGTAATGAAATCTTTATTCCAAGGAAGCTAACAAGAGAGAATAAATAATTGTTGTTGTTCCATCACGCAGCTACTGGAACTTTAAGAGAGTCTAGTATCTTGTCATCTAACTCGAATTTAATGTCTTTCTTGTCTCTTCCAATCTTAACGTACTCTTCAAATCGCTCCTTCAAGTCTTCTGGAAGATTTGTGGTACCTTGCCATGCCAAAATGTCCTTGGCAGCTCTTGGTTCTGCGTAGAAATGCTGTAAAGCAGGTAGGCAAATACAATTACATTGTGGCAGCAGAATCAAAAGTTCTATAGAAAAGATAGTTTCATTATTGTTAATATTTTTCTGGTTAGTCATTTCATCTCATATACCTGATCTGGAAGACCTCCAAAATAGCTAACTGGAAAATTTTTTTACATATACCTTTTGAATTCGTATTGTGTTAAAAAATTGAAACTGTAGAACTGTATAGTCCATAATGTTCTCGAAGAAATTTTGTTACCATGTTACGGAAAGGAAAAGCTTTCTTTGCATCAATTCCTACAGCTTTGGGATCGTAATGCACAATGTTGACAGGACGACCAGCAGCTTGAGCGCAGAGCTTGGCCATTCCATCCAAAGTCACAGCACGGTCGCTGACACAGTTGAAAATGTTACCACTTGCAGCCTCTGGATTCTCCACAGCTAGCGTAAGCATGGATGATAAATCCCTTACATGGGATATGTTGGTCAGTTGCATCCCGGAACCTGGGATCGGAACTGGTCTGTCCCTAACAATTCCTGCTCATAAACTGGTTCAAATTAATTCTTGTCGTAATGTTTGAGTGCTTGAACAGTTCACTTGAAGCTTTTACAAAAAAAACAAGCCCGCTCTAGGCAAAACCTCTGAGTTAGAAAACTGTTTAGTACTTACGATCAAAGAACCACTCTTCGCAGTCTTTGTTGTTTCCGGAACCAATCATGTATTGGGGGCGGAATGATGCCCAAGAATTGAACACCTCTGCTATGTACTTCTCCACTCCAACATGACCAGCATCAACTTTAACAACATCCTGTGGTAACCAAGATTTTTGGTTCGACAGAGGAATTTAGCTTTTGATGTGTAGATGATCCCCCGCCCCCCCAACCCCACCGAAAAAAAAAAAGAAAAGAGAGACAGAATATACCCCTTCTACGTGAGGTGGCTCATCTGTTGGCTTATAGATTCCTGCGCTACTAATGAAGAAGAAATGTTTTACACCAGAGCCCTTGGCCCAATCTACCACTGGCCTATATAGATGGAGATAAAGTATTAGAATGGTGGCCTGAAGACAAATTAGCGACGGGTTTGTTCATTTACTAGAGAATAAACAATCCTCTGCAACATTTATAACTATGAAGTGCTTCTTTTTCTAATTCAATGTACAAAATTTGTTCTTCATTGTATAGGTCTCTCATTATAGAACAAATGATTAAGCAAACAGACCTTACGGCTTCCAAATCCTTGCCATTGTTATCCAACACCACATCAAATGCTGCTCCTCCCACAACTTTCCCAACTTCTGCCGGGTCGCCCCACACAGTCTTCCCTCCAGCACTCACAATTTCCTAAAAGAAAAAAAATACATAAAAATCCCATTACAAACAGCTCAATTATTAGCAGAGAACTTGATGTTTCCTGGATTAAAAATATAACGTTATTAACTGAGAATCTGTTGAATGGCGGCTTCTTCATTTTGTCCGAGCCTTCATCCCCAACGGTGAGGATGGTGACGTCATGTCCAGAACCCAGAAGCTCTTTCGCAAAGTAGAATCCAATCACGGCGTGGCCACCGCTGTTTGTGTTCACTATAAGGACACGTTTCTTGTCCGCGGCGCTGGCCCTGACGCTGAAGGAACACCGGAGATTGAAAAAGCGCCTGGAACATCTTGTAGGGAGAGTGAGAAAAGAGAGAGAAGCACAAACGGAGAGATGAGAGGAAGAAGAGGAGAGAGAAAGGCGAGGAGAAGAGAGCTGGGAATTGGATGGAACAAGGTAATTTGTGGGGGATGGAGAAGAGAAGAGCACAGAAGATGAGGAAGCTAGAGTGGCCATATCTGACTAATGTTGCTCAAATTTTGTGCCTTGATTACCTGAGAACCAGCAGTTTCTGGCTCAAGATAAAAGAGAAGAAAGACATGATAGAAAGATAGTGTCTCTGTATTGCCATGAAAAGGAGATAAAATTCTACCCACAAAAACTGGTTGACGACTATATCATATCTTGAATTCGTTGGCCTAGTAATGCTTACATGTCACATACACATCACGTAATATATCATATATTTTTGTTTTTATTTTCTTGAGAATGGATCATATGCTCTTTTACTTGAAAGAGATGTTTCATCATCTAATTTTAGATTAACAGTTTGTGCATTGTCCGCGTCATTTTATTTACTTCTTTTTCCTGATTTTTGTGTCACTTTAGAGGAAAAATTTTATATATGTAACTCAAAGTGCAAGTGCAAACTATGTCTAGCATTTTTTGTTTCAATTGCCAATAGTTCTAAGGAATTTTATTTACTTATTTATTTTACACCCACTGCCACGGTAGTTATTATTATTATTATTATTATTATTATTATTAAATTCCGAAACAAAATGTGTTGTTAACATATTATGGAGTAAACTGCCACAATTACCTGAAAAACAAAGCCAAAAAGTAAAAATAACCATCCTTCAAAAAGGAAAAAAGGGTAATGATAACAAGTCCAGCGTATTAGTTAATTCACCAGTCCAAATAACTTGCGACTTTATTCTTAATTCATCGGTACAGCGTTGATGATCCTCCAGTAATCTTAATAAGCACTAAGTGGCTTAAGTGGGGCCCACAACATTGAAAATCCGTGTCACTTTTGATATATATATATATATATATATATATATGTACATAATGATCAGGCTCTTGAAAGCAGTGGACCAGATTCACTGCTCTTGTATTGGACTTTCGAACGTTGGCTTAATTTGGATTTGGCTTGGCCCCATCTATTTAACTCCCCCATCATCACAAGCTCCTTTAAAAACTAGCCGTTACCCTCCTCTCTCCCTCGCTCTTTCTGTCATTCCCTAATTGGGGCCTTCTCTTGGGACACTATCGCCTACCCACCTCCACAAGGTTTCTTTCTACTTGATCCTCGACGTCTTTCTCTTCTTCTTTATCGAACTTTATGGGAAATTATCTTCTCATACATTTCTTGGATATGTAGGAACCGGCTGGCTTTTTGACGGGGTCTCCTCTGTTCAGTCCCTCCACGGACAAGCGCTTCTGGACCACTCTCAGAAGTTGCATTAACGCACTTCCTTGAGGATCAGAACTCCAAAATCCCAAATGAGCATTTTTCCTAGAGGCTTGATCGCACCCTAGTGGTTAGCTGGTTACAGATTTTTATCTTCTGTGCTTAGTAACACCTTTTTTCTTTTTTTCTGATTGCTTTGAGTTTTTTGTGATTTCTGGTTTTGGGTTCTTCTTTTCTGTGTAGAATATTGGAGATTCTGGATGTGCAAAACGATTGAAGGAAAATGCGTTGCTTTTGATAAGAGGGTTTGACTCAGTTGCTCACACTCTCTCTCAGCTTTCTAACAATTTGGATACCGCTCTTCAGGTTTAGGTTCAGCTCTTTTTTTTTTTTTTTTCATAAAATTCACTGGATTTCAGAAAACTTTCCAGTTTGTACGAGGTTTAAACTTAAAAAAGATAAATTGTCCTGTAACATTCTAATTCAAATTCTCCCAACAACTTGAAACGTTTTGAAGTTCCTGTTTTTTGACATACACGGAAAAGTAACATATAGTTCCTCTTTGCCAAGCAAGGGAAACATGCAATCAATTCTGGTTCATGGCTTCATGCAGATATATCTGTCAAAT
Source organism: Artocarpus hirsutus (assembly GCA_946598075.1). Taxonomy (NCBI): domain Eukaryota; kingdom Viridiplantae; phylum Streptophyta; class Magnoliopsida; order Rosales; family Moraceae; genus Artocarpus; species Artocarpus hirsutus. The sequence continues at coordinate 56,797 of CAMOHE010047356.1, forward strand.
TAAAGCCGTGTTGAGACTGATTTGCTCGATTGTCTAAACGATTAAATGTCAAAGCCAGATGGGTTATTTAAACTGATAAAATCCGTGTTTCCTCTATCTATAGGGGGCTTAATGATCTAGGTAAACCGCCCACCTTAACAGAAAAATTCCGCAGCACCTTGAAGAAAACTGTCAGAGTAAAGAAGAATATTGGTAAAACAACAGAATGAAGAACAGCACAATAAAGGATTGAAGAGGAAGTATGATGATAATTGCTCCGACGATCAAGAAGATGACTCAAAGGATGAGAAACAGCACAATCCAAAGGATGGGAAGCTTAAGAAAGCCAAAAATATCAGGTTTTTATGTCTACTTCTGTCCAATGTCATTCCTGGAATGATGAGTGACAAACTAAATAAACAAACTAAATGGTTTCTTTTTTCCTTTGTTCAACAGCTTGCAGTTTTCATGGCAACAAAAGCAGCTTCACTTGCGAGGGAACTGAAGTCGATCAAGTCGGATTTATGCTTTATGCAAGAGCGACGTTTACTCTTGGAGGAGGAGAACAGAAGGCTTAGATATGGATTTTCTAAAGGGATAAGACCTGAGGAAGATGATTTGGTTAAAAAAAAAATCGAAGTGCTTTTTCTTCCCCAATATACACAATGACATTTTTTGGTTGGACCTCAAAATTACTGAACTTTGTGAATGTGGGTTTGGGACAGGTGAGGCTTCAATTGGAGGCACTGCTGGCTGATAAGGGAAAACCAATGCCTCAACCAGCTTGTGGGGTACCACCAGCTGACCTCCCAAGAAGACTACTCGGCCGGCGCCTATGAACAAGTCATTCAGGAAATGCGCTTAGACTTCTCTCGTCTTCGCTACCGCCTGTACCGAAAGAGGATGCAACTGATGAGGATCATAGTAGCAAAGTTGCCGAAGAAAGCTTTCGAACACCGGCCGGCAAATTTTTTTGACTTCTCTTATGCTCTCAACGAGCAGTGCAGTGATCACTGAAATGCTGACATTTGAGTGATTCAAATTCAGCCTGAATTTTTGTTTTTTCCTTTTGCAAATCGTTTCTTTTTGGATTCGAATACCAAACTAAAATCTTTAGACAATCATCAAGATTATATTTCAAAAATACACAAATCAACAAAATTTCAATTTGCATGATTTCTAATTTAATTCAAGCGAACATTATACAACAATACAAACAAACAAATTCTTTAATAGATTAAAAAAAAAAAAAGCCTTAAGCAATTACTGGCGATCTCCGCCGCTACGTTCCTTTTCAATCTCCTGCCTTTGCTTCTCGATGAGCTTATCCAGAGCCCATTGGACGGCGTCACGCCCGCCGATGAGCAACCGAATCACGATTTCAGGATCCGTTTCGAAACGGGCGTCCTCAAACACCTTTCTGGCGTTCTCTCTAAGAACGTCTCGCCAAAGGACGCCTCGCGAGTCGGGCCACGTAAAGAATCGGGTGGCTCTAAGGCCCGCCGAGTGTTGCGACTCACCGCGCCGACAGCTCGTCCTCCTTGTCGTCGATGGATTTATCTTTCTTCAACAAGTACCGGTCTGGGAGCTCCTCCACAGTCTCCGGTCCGTTGTGCAGGAGACAGCGGCTGAGGCTGAAAACGACCTCATTTCGGGGGATGATCTTCAACGAGAGTCGTAGCTTTGCGTTCATCGGTGCAGTCAGAGAGAAAATGAAAAGTTTGAAACTTTTTTTTTTTTGTTGATAAAAATGGTTATGAAATTTTTATGGAAAACTCGACTGAGAAAGTAAAAGAATAATAGATTAATTAAAAACGTTCTCGATTAACTATAACTCTTATAATTGAATTTTCAAACGTTATAGGTGTTCTCAAAAACTATGACATGTTAAAAAAAAAAAAAAAAAAAAACTCCTTCTATTAGAATCTATAATAATGTATACTCAAAATTTGGTATATAAAAGTATTTTGATAATCTTATTACGTTCAAAGCTAATTTAAATGTAAAACGATGATATAATTTGAAAATTTAATTGTTAAAAATATAAATTAAAAAAACTTAAAACTTTTTTAGATTAATAACAAAAATTTTCTTTGAATTATAACCTTTGTAACATTTTGCCCCTCGAACTTAAAAATGTAACATCATTTTTTCCTAAAGTATGAGCTATTAATAAAAATGGTCATTTTGTTAGAATTTTAACAAAAATTTGTTAAATAATTAAAAATTAAGGGTATTTTGATAATTTTAATTATAAAAATAAGCATAAAAATTAATACTATAATAAAATAGTTTTTATTGATGATTAAAATAAAATCAATGAAAACTATTACACCATTAGAATCATTCTCTTTCGCTATACTAAATTTTGTACAAAATTTTTATTTTATTTTTTACACCCAAAAAGTATTTTAAAATTTTAAAAGTTATATATATTACTAAAATGAAAAAGAATATAATACAAATATATTTAATACAACACAAAATTTTTAAAGAGAAAAAAACTCTAATAGTATAAATTAAATTTCTTTCATATTTTTGAAGGTTTTATTGGTATTTATACTTTTTAAAATTTTAAAACTTTTTTTGGGTGTAAAAAAATTAATAAAATTTTAAAGAAAATTTCATACCTAGATAGTAGTATGTTTTAAATTGATTTTTTTGTTTTTAATCACCAACAAAGTCTATTTTTATTATAGTTTTATTTTTATTTTGTTTTTATGACTATGGTTACGAAAGTACCCTTAATTTTAAAATTATTTATCAATTTTTCATTATAATTTTAACGAAAAGAATAGTTTATACTTTAAGAAAAATAGATATTACGTTTTAAAGTTTTAAGGGCAAAGTGTTACAAAGGCTATAATTCAAGGGGAATTTTTGTAATTAATCAAACTTTTTCTTAAAACAAATGGTTTCTTCCTTGACTTATATGTGATTGCACCAGAGTAGGTTATGGTTTACTAAACTATTCAACAATCTCATTATTTTGTATAATAGTGTTCATTTGTCCTCAAATTCATACTTAAAAGAGTTTTCTTGTTAATATTTCCTAGATTGGAGAGCAAATGTTACCTTTTCAAGTTCAAAGGAACTAATATGTTTGGAAGGTCAGGAGACATATAGAGTGTTTGATACTTTAGTTTCAACTCATTAGTTTTAACTGTGAACCGTATAAACCTTTCAATAACTACAATAAAAAGTAAAAAATTAATATAATGTAAAGCTCTTATATATTATAGTTTTTAAACTTAAAACTTCAACTACAACTAAAATGCCAAATGACTTAATAGCATTGCAAGGATCGTAGTTGAAGAGGAATTTTGTAATTAATCAAAAAGTAATTAGAAATATATATATTGTTTGGACATATTTGCCCCTTAAACTTTTCAAATTTTACAATATGGTCACTAAACTTTTTTTACGGCAATTAAGTCCTTAACTTAACAAAGTATAACAATTAAGTCTTAATCACAAACTTCCTTCAAAATAAGACGAAAATGGAAGCATCAGAAGCATATAACCCATTTAGAACACCTATGTATCTCAGTTGCATCTAATGAGAGTGAAATTGGTTCATTTTACGTCCAAAAGAGAAGGGAAAAAAGAAGTTATATCATTGTTAATGATTGCAAAAAAGAAGTTATATCATTGGCTTATATGTCTATTTTAATTATTGTAGTAATCAAAATTCCTTCCATTAACTTCTAAATGGGTTAGGTATTTCATATGATTGTTTTCCACCTAAATTTTGACAGAAGTTTATGATTAAAACTTAAATACCACATTTAGCTAAGTTTAATGACCAAATTGCTATGAAAAAGAGTTCAAGGACCATATATTAGGTAAAAAAACCTAAAATTTAAAAGGCAATTGTACTAAAAACCTTGCATGTTAAGTAGCAAAGGAGGCTGTCGTGGTCTATTATTAATTTGTATGTCCCAGGATACAGTCAAACGGACCAACGGTCAAGGTCTGTTATGTAATTTCAGAACTAACATTTACCGTGTATAGCTTAGGCTCACATTAAAAATAAGATACGCCTGAGCGTCCAGCTCGCCGGTCCAGTTCCAGCTTCTATGGGCAGTTTTCAACCTTTTCTTTTTTTCTTTTTGGAGGCAAATTGTCTACTTTTCGAGGGAAATAACGGTCGAAAGGCAGTAAACAAAACCAGTTTTTTGCCTTATTTTCTCACCAAAAAAAAAAAAAAAAAACAGGAAAGCTAAAAAAAGTAATGTTTCGTAAAAAAAAAGAAAGTAATGTTTTTTTTTTTAAAGTAAAAGTCACGCAATATGAATATATTATGAATTAATAAATAGAAATACAGATTTTTTAAAATATATTAGAACATAATGTTTCGTACTCCAAAATTTTATATAATTATTTTAATAATAAGAGTATTTTTAATACAAGTATTTGTAAAATATTTTAGATTTTCTGTTAATTTTAACATAATTAGTAGTCTGATTTTTCAGAAGACGTGATAAAATGGTGGGAACATTTTAATTTAAAAAGGTCAAAAATTAAATGTAAAATGATAAATAGTTCCACAGTTGGTACATGTATTTTTCATTTTTTTGTGTTCTTTTTTGGAATTGAACGTATGGTTTTCATTTTAGTGTGCTTGACTTGTTGCCCAAAAGAATAAGATGAATTGCCAAAACCAATTCCTACTCTGTTTGCCGATGAGGCTTTTCTTCTCTCCCCACACTCCACTCTCTCTCTCTCTCTCTCTCTAAAATAGACAATCTTTCCCTTTCTTCCTCTCTGGAAAACCAACAACAAGGTGAAAAGGTTAGGGTTTCGGTTGGTTCATTGCCAATTTCTCTGCAAGTCCCATGGTACCTCTCCTCTTCTCCCATGCCTCTTCCACAACGCAACACCCTCTGTTCTTCACCCTGCACCTAACCCTCACTCCTCGCCTCAAACCACCCAACCTTCTCCGACGACCTCACCGGCTTTCGGTCCGATCGATCTCGCAGAACGGGAATCAGAAGTTCGCCGACCAGAGCCGTCAGGTGCTGCAGCGCCAAGAGCCGCTGAGGACCGTGTTCCCTGGCGGCTACAAGCGCCCCGAGATCAGAGTCCCCTGCTTGGTACTGCAGTTGGACGCCGACGACGTCTTCGCCGCCGACGGCGCGTTGGAGTTGGTCGACCGGGCCGTGTCGAAATGGGCCGGGATTGAGGTGCTCAATGGCGGCGAAGCCACCGCTGGGAGGATCTATGAAGCGGCTTGTAAGTTGAAGTCGGTGGTTAGGGACCGCGCCTACTTGTTGGTTGCGGAACGGGTCGATATCGCTGCGGCGGCGAATGCCAGTGGAGTGGTGCTCACTGATCAAGGTGTTTTTTTTTTCCCTGCGTTATTTATTCAGTTCAGTTCGCTCTATAAGCTTATACGTTTCCCAATTTTATGCTAAATTATTAATATCAGTGCGTTATGGTGAGATATTAGCTTTTTCTAGATAGAGTAGTAGCTTTTTAGCTGTCAAAGAATGACAAGTTCGAATTTTGTCCTTTTAAATTTTTAGTGTTCTCTGAGAGCGGTTTGAACTGTTTTTTATATTTTGAACCACCATTCTTTTGAGTTTTATGAGGAAAAAAACTGTAGTAAAGATGGTTCCAACAACCTTTTGCCAAATGAATGCTTAAATTTTGTCCTTTGATTGTGAGAAGTAGAATTAATGGAATACACCAATTATAGAATGACAGGTTTCCATAGATGGAAGATTTTTTTGTTTCTTTTTCTGATACTCTGTAGTCCGTATGGATAGATTCAATAGCCTAGAACAATGTAACAATGATCATTTTATCTTCATTATTACAATGTTACCGTAAGTGATGGTCAGTGTTGAATTATTTAACAGAAAACATAAACAAAAGATTAAAAAAGGGTAGCCTTGTTTGTTTATTCATACTGTTTTATTAGGCAAGTAAGTTTTTGTTTTGTCCTTGTGTAGGTCTTCCTGCCATTGTGGCAAGAACTACGAGGATGGATTCCAAGTGTGATTCTTCCTTTGGTAGCAAGAAATGTGCAAACAGCAGATGCCGCTTTGAACGCATCTAGCTCTGAAGGAGCTGATTTTCTTATCTATAGTCTTGGTGAAGAGAGTCATGTTGATGTGGCACTGAACTCTGCGTGACAATGTGAAGATACCAATTTTTGTCATGTTTACTTATGTTGAGCACGCTTTAGTTATGGAGGCGTTAAAATTACTCAAATCTGGTGCTAGTGGATTACTTACTTCTGTAAAAGGTTTTGAGAAGTTCAGTGATGATGTTTTGAACAGTTTATTTAGTGATGTGCACACGCTAAATAAAAGTACCGAAGATGGATTTGATAACTCCAGCGAGAACAAATTGTTGAATTCAGATAATGGTATTGGTGCTGAAGAAAGGGTTGCGGGCTTTATCAATTTGAAGGATTGAAAAAAACAGTTCATAGAAAGAGAGAGATTGGTATTGCTCAAAGCAATAAATGTCATTCAGAAAGCTGCTCCACTGGTGATCTTTTAATTAATACTATTTGGTAGTTGAAGTTGATCTTTGCGAAATTCCTGTTTAAATGAATAATATAAAGGTATCTGCTTTATGATGAATTCTGTAATGTTGTTTTACATGACAGATGGAGGAGGTTTCGCTTCTGGCAGATGCAGTTGCTCAAATTGATGAGCCATTTTTACTGGCTATAGTGGCAATTGTGTGCTGAACTTCAACAAATTCTGGTTCCAGGAATATACATTGGTATTAGCTCTTATTTTCACATGAATCCTTTTTTTTTTTACTTGAAAGAATTTAGAATTAAGGTGGTTCTTAATCGTCTTCATGCAAGACTGATGTAGAATCTATTGGATAAATAATTACCATGACATTCTTCATAGTCACGTACTTATGGCCTCTGGGAAATATGTTACACTTGTCCAGTTGCTACTGAATCTACAAGTTGTGAACGAGGATTGATATGCTCACCATTTCTTGTTCTCATAGAAGTCCCCTGGACAAGTTGGTTCTGCTGAAGCCTTAATACAAAAAAAACCAGGATCAACTGTGATAATTTCTGTGGCCAAACAACACTAGCTGCATATGTTCTTCTGTTTTTCATCAAAACATGAGGTGTGTGTTGGCATGATTGCTGTCATAATTAAGTGTTTGACTTGCTTCCCCAATTTTTGCTTTTGAAGGTCAAATTACTTGACTGCTATCTTTCTAAGTGGATCATAAAACCTAATTGTCACTTGGGTTCATGCTCCATTTCTCTTTTATTTATTTTGCTCTTTCTGTTTTCAGTTTTGCTAATGGACGATATCCAGAAATTATTAGAAAAAAATAATATGTTTCACGTTGAAAAAATTGAGCTGGTTTTCCAGTTACATAGCAGGATGTTAGAGGAGGTTTTGAGTTCTATGACTTATGTATTTTCCTTGTAATACCAGGGTGAATTTAACTCTGGGAAGTCGAGTGTTATTAATGCTCTTCTTGGAAGTAGATATCTTAAGGAGGGGTTTGTTCCTACAACTAATGAGATCACTTTCTTGGGCTATTCTAATTTTGATTCTGCTGAGGCTCAACGTTGTGAAAGGCATCCAGACTGTCAATATATATGCTATCTTCCAGCGCCTATTCTTAAAGAAGTGAGTCATTTTTCTAAACTGTCCTATCATTTGTATATGTAGTATTTAGCGTTTTGAGGGCAATGATTAATGTGAAGTTGAACCGAGTAGAAAAAAGATGTAAAGTTGAACTGATCTGGTGCATGATTGTGGAGTGGCTGCTTACCAGTTTAGTTATTACTATTATTTTAACACATCAGTGTCACTTTGGTAAAAGAAGATTTTGGTACACCTTGTCTTTCTACTAGCTTAGTGGTTGAAACTGATCTATTGCAATTTTTTTTTTTGGGAAGCAGATGAACATAGTTGATACACCTGGAACAAATGTGATCCTGCAGAGGCAACAACGCCTTACTGAGGAATTTGTGCCTCGTGCAGATTTGCTTCTTTTTGTTATATCTGCTGATCGCCCTTCAACAGAAAGTGAGGTATACTTAGTTTGTCAATATGGCATATCATACTGATTAATGTTTCTAGTCATCCAAAATCCACAAATAAGGAAGTTATTCACACATCATGGTAGAAAATATGCATCCACTGATCATTTATCCATGTTTTTGCTTGCTGTTTTATTTTATAGTATACTATATTGTAGTTCATTTTTGTTTCTTCACCACTTGTATCATCTTTTCAGGTTACTTTTCTTCGTTATATTTAACAATGGAAGAAGAAAGTTGTGTTTGTCTTAAACAAATCTGACCTCTGTCAGAATGCTAATGAGGTTTGTTGATGAGAATCATTCCTTTGATTGTTAAGTTACATTTGGCATTTACTTTCTCATAAAATGCTTATAGCAACCTTCTTTAAATCAAGGTTTTCTTTTATTTGCATGTGATTTTCAATAAGTTTTCCCCTTACTTGTTTCTCTTATTTCATAATATCGTGCAGCTTGAGGAAGCAATGTCATTTATCAAGGAAAACACACAGCAGTTGCATAATGCCGAACATGTAGCGATATATCCTGTGTCTGCATGATTAGCTCTTAAAGCAAAACTTTCAGCTTTCTCTGAGTTTGGCAAGGAATATGAGGAACTATCAACAGCTGATTCTCACTGGAAAAGAAATAGCTTTGCTGAATTTGAGGAGTTCTTGTATAGCTTTTTAGATGGATCGACAAGCAATGGAATAGAAAGAATGAAACTTAAGCTTGGAACACCCATTGCAATTGCAGAAAGATTGCTTTCTTCTTGCAAAACTCTTGTGAGACAAGACTGCCGATCTGCTAAACAAGACTTGGCGTCAATAAACGATCTAGTTAGTACTGTACAAAATTATGCAATGAAAATGGGAAGTGAGAGCATATCTTGGAGTAGAAGAGCTTTATCATTGGTAAGCTTGCAGAATTTTAAATCCCTAAATGAGTAAAAAGCACATTGTTATTATTTTTTAAAAAATTGTGGTCATAAGTTATGACCGTGCATGAAACTGCAGATTGATAATGCAAAGTCACGGGTGATAGAGCTCATACAAGCTACGCTACAATTATCGAATTTTGATCTTGCTGCTTCATATGCGCTCAAAGGGGAAAAGTCTACCACCTTGCCAGCCACCTCAAGGGTTCAAAATGACGTAATTGGTCCTGCACTTATAGATGTACAAGTAAGTTAATTGCTTTATATTATTCAACCCCCATCCGTCTTTTTTTTCCTCCTCTCCTTGTGTTAGCGTTAAAACCATGCATCTTTGTTGTGCAGCTTTGGAAATTTGCTTCTCTGTTATGTTTTATAACACATTTTCCAGAGTTGCTTGAATTTTATTTTCCCTCTTGTAACTTCAGTGTCTTCTTGGCATATAGAATTTACTGGGAGCATATGTAGAATGGTTACAGTCCAACATTGTTTGTGAAGGAATGGGGTATAAGTAGTCATTCGAAAAACGTTGGCCTTCATTAGTGCAACCAAACAGTCAGTTGCATTTTGAGACATTTGAGTCGCTGAAAAAGGTGAATGAACTTAGCTTGGGCGTGGTTCGGAACTTCAGTGGCCCTGCTGCTTCCAAATTGTTTGATCAAGAAAGACGAGAAGTGGTTAGTTCCTCCAGCTGATATAACTCCCAAATAAAGAATATAGTAAGACACACTTACAGGTCAAAGGGACTCCCAAAAGTAAACTGAAGCTTATTTTTGAAAGCAACTTTGACAGGGAATGTTCTCTTGAAATATGTTTTTTAACATATATGAATAATGTTTCCATGGGAGGTTTTTCCAATCATCGTTAAGGACAATTTATTCTATTTCTTTCGACATGTATAGTGTACAGTTTTTCTCTTATTGATTTACAACTTTGAGTTGTATCAACTTGATGTGTTAATATTCTTGTTTATTTAGTTCCTGGGAACGTTTGGTGGACTTGGAGCAGCCGGTTTATCTGCTTCACTTCTGACATCTGTCCTCCCAACAACACTAGAAGATCTTCTTGCTCTTGGCCTTTGTTCTGCTGGCGGGTGATGCATCATTCATTTTCATTTTCCGCTTATTACTTGTTTCTTTTCTTTTCACCTTCCCAACCTTTCCTCTGTTTATTTGTCCACGGCAATTGATTTGATTCTAGGATCATCATTATCTGACACCTCTTGCGCGTTGACTAAAGAGTCACGGGACTTGCAAAGAAAAAACGGCCTTATAAACTAACACAGAGCGCTTGATGTTATCTGTTGAGTTCTGCTCCTTAAATTAGTTATCTCTATTTATCTCGAATTTTATGCCTAGAGCATTGCTGAATTATCAGTTCATGGCAAACTAACCCAGCTCAAATAGTTGTTTTGTTCTATATTTGAAGGCACTTTCGCCTTAAGATTCCCAGCCAAAAAAAAAAAAAAGATTTTTCACTTGTTCCTGACGTCTCAGTCATCATTTGTTTTTGTCATAGGTTTTTAGCAGTTTCAAACTTTCCAGCTCGCAGGCAGGCAATGATAGATAAAGTAAAAAAGATCGCAGGTGCCTTGGCTCTTGAACTTGAAGAGGCCATGCAGAATAAAATCTCTCAGAGGCTCTCGACAACATCGAAAACTTTGTAAACGTCGATGCCGAGCCATTCCAAGATGCAGCGCAAAATAAACAAGACAATCTGCTTGCGATTAAAGCTGAAATATCAAACGTCGAGAAAGAACTGCAAAGACTACAAGTTGAAATTCAAAATCTTCATGTTTCATGACCAGTTCTGAAAGCTTCACTAGATGGGTGGTGAATGAGACCAGGAGGTTGTATTCTAGCTCAATTTGCATTTCTTTTTGTTCCCAATCTCTCTCCTCTTTGTTTTTATTGATGCACAAGCTTGCAAGGCTTTGTAATAAATCAATTAACGTGGTCGCTTGTCACTCTATTGCAAGGTATGCTTATTATTGGAATAAAGTTTGAACGATTCTCGAGATTTTTACCAATATCTTGATCATTGCGGTTCAAGTCAAAGGTTTTTTAAATATGTGAAGAAAGAAGTCGTTCAAATGGCATCTTCTTTTCCCATCGGAAAGAATTCGTTAGTTTTAAAAAAACGTTTTTTGCTTTTAGAAGTCACTAATTACCAACGTCATAGAATAGGAAATCAGAAGATATTTTATTCGACTTTCCTTTCTCACATTGACCCCACAAGAAGTTAGTGGGATTTCAGATTCGAAGGAATTGTTGGGACGACATTCGTAAAGCTAAAACTTAAACTAAAGATTCGTTTTAATGAGGCAGTCAGGTATCTCGTGACACATGTTTAGGGTGGTAAGTCCGTTTGAAATGACTTATTTTAAGTTATTTTTGATTTATTTTATTCAAAAGTTGCTTATGAGTTTGTTTGGGTTATGATTTTTTTAGCATTTATTAAAAAAGTCAAGTCAAAGATGTTTATAAAAAAAACATTTATGAAATGCTTTTTTATTTACACATTTGACTTTGTATTTAAGAATAACAAATTAAAAATTGTATTAATATTTTTCAATTACACTATTTTTTATATCAATAAAGGCTTTTGACTTATTTAACTAAGCATGTTCAAAAACCATTTTGAAATAAAAAAAACTTTTCCATGCACTATCTGAACATTAATTAAAAAGCTTTAACTTATGTTTCTTTTCTTCTACCTTTTAAAAATCAAAAGCATAAGTTATCCCAAACGGACCCTTAAAACTATAGTTGTGGTTACTAAATATGTAAAGCTTTCACATGCTATAGTAAAAACAAAAGTTGTTATATTATAAAACTTTCACATCTGCTACAGTGTTTAGAAGCACAAACTATGATTATAACCACACCCTGCAAATAATCCATTAGTGTCTTTTCTTTTAAAAAGGTTATTATAATAATAATATAATTTTGATGTAGTAAAAAAAATATATGAATATGAGTACGACTAAAGTAAAAAAAAAAAGAAAAAGAAAAGGGGGGGCCACAATGGCACTAACGCCTAATGGTCAAAAGGGTACAAACAGAGTGCGCCTAGTTCGTTGACATGTTTGTTGCAAAAGCCATGAATTTGATACCATCTCAACTTTCTTTGTAAAGATCGTAATAAAGAATAAAAGGCAAATAAATTGCCATATATACATTTGCAGAACAAAGAATTCGAGAGAGATTAAATAAAAAATTGAAAAAAATTGAAATGGGACTAAAAAGTTTTAAGGTTTTCTATTTAAAGTGTGGGGATTGCGAAAGCCCTGTTCTTTTGGCCGGGCCAATCTAAAACAAAAGGCAAAAAATAAGCAAATTTTGAGGAAGATAAGATTTCGAAAGCAAAATTGATGGTTAGGAGCTTGAGAGTGTGCGAGAGGGCACATATTCTTGACTGCATCACGCCACCACGAACAAATATATCTTACCATCTCTTGGGTTTGCATATACAGAACTGCTTAAAGTTTTTGCATGTCTAAAAACAACCCAAGTTTAGAATCTACTCTCTTATCTCATATATATTAAAATTTTGTTATAATTATTAATTAAGGCTCCGAGTTCGAACTCTCTTAAACAGCTCTCAGCAGCTAGAATGTAAAATTCTTATATGTTATAGTGTTTTTGCACCATTTTTTGTTCAAGCTATTAGTTTAAACACCTTCCAAACATAAGATAACTCGATTTACGTATATACTTAAAACTGATTATAACCATCTCCTTCAAAATCTTATATATCCTCACAGCTCAATTAGTCCTTGCATGTACCAACTTCCTTGAAGAAAAAGCTTGTACATCGTATTATTGGTAAATGATAACAGTTTTCATTCTTATTACGTTTGTCTTTGGGAGTAAAGAGATCTACTACCTTTTTGTATGGCAAATTATACGAGAGATCAAAATATATCCAAGATCTAGCACTTGTTTGGGAATAAACTGTTTAGATTGCAAATGAAAAGTATGAAGGACCTACTTACATGAAAGGGGAAAGATAACCCACTATTAAAAAGAAAAAAAGAAAAGTTCTTTGGTCTTACAGTGATATGTAGGCGTAGAAATATATTGCATGAAATAATTAAAGAATCCATAGTCATGATTTACTACAAATCAGCAAATAAAATATATGCCTTTCATTTCATAGCTTATTATGATATGATAGACATAAAAGAGAAACCATTTTATCACAAAAAATGAATTTGCACGGAAATTGGATAGGGGTGTTTGTTGCAAGAAAAAATAGAAACTTTGGCATTTTGGTGGACAGACTTGCGAAAAAAGAGCAAGGCACAAGGGGTTGTCGTTCAACGAAGAGAGTCGTTTGGAGACTCCAAAAGGGCAAAAAAGGAATGGGGCCCAAGCAATCAGTTCACTTCCCAACATTCATAATTGTGATCTTATGATGGCAAATATGTAGTGCTCTGTGTCCACTCACACTTGAATAATTCCCATGTACGTACACAAAGCACTACGCATGTTTTGTGTTGATCGACACATGGTTCTTTAGGGTTTTGTGATCCCTCCATCGGAATTCTTCATCGCTTGATTATTTATTGGTCATATGCGTTTGTACGTTTAGTGGACAATTGTACTCTATTGCTTTGCATACGCTTTCTTCCTTTTTTTTTTTTTTTTTTTGTCCTTATACAATGTAGACTTATGTGTGAGGTTTTGTTTCCAACTGATAAATCTAGCCAAAATCATTTTTTTTTTCAGATCTAACTTTTAAAATATCCCAAAAAAACCGTTCTTGATCACCATTCCCCTTTTTTATCCACTTATATACAAATTGGTCATGAAGTAATGTAAGATCTTGTGCTATCATTTGGCGATGTCTCCGATTAGAAAATAAAAGAAATCATATGGATAAATAGGCTCATTTAAGAATATGATGTATGTTGTACACTTCCTTACATGGGCTATTTCCTATTTGATACATGCAATTGGGTGGAATATTAGAAAATTATATTTTTGAGGCATCATTGGTTTAAAATATATAAATAACAAGCTGCCATAATTTATTTTAATTCGTGTATTGGTTACAGATTTGTTTTGGATCAAGATGTGAATCCATGAATTCTACTAGCTAAAGCATTTAAAAGAGCTATGTAATTAATTAAGTTGGTACATATATGTATAAATGGTTCCATAAGGCTCGATGATACATTTATAATCTTTCATTTAGATAATTAAAATAAAAATGTAGTAATTGAAAAAAAAAAATATATATATATATGTATATAACATGCTCAACTCTTGGCACTACTCTTTTAATATATATATATCTATATATATACATATATATGTTGCAGACTTTTTTGTTCACGCATCAACTGTATTGAAATTACTGGCTAAACACGTATGTATGGTGCTCTGAAGAAAAGAGACAAAAAGGGCAAGGAAAAATAGTCACTAGTGCCAATTATTTATAACCTAATAGTTCACTTTAATTGTCAGGATAATGTGCATGATAGAGAGCCTAAATGGGAAAATTAGGCCCGTTTGCTGGCAAACATATCAGGAGTAGTGCTTTTTCACTTGTACCTTCCTCAGTATTTTCGTTCCTCTACATCATCAGATATCTACTTTCACTAAGTTTTAAGCTCAAAATTGGGATACAAAGGCCATTTACTACCACCCAATGAGCATAAGAAAATGTGAGTTCACAAACAGAAAAGTCATCTCCTCCTTTTTCCAAAATGCCTGTCTGGCGTACACAAAAACTCAAAAATATGTTTTTTAAGAGCATTTCTCTGCTGGGATGCTTCTCCAGTGGTTTACATTTAGAACTGTTAGATCTAGCTAAAATCGACTCTTTTTTTTTGTTTGTTTTGCAGATCTGATGACTGAAGATAGATATCTTTTAATAGGTATCTGCTTTAGGTTCCCTTAAAAAAAAATAGTCATATTGTAAAAGAAAAACATAAGCATATCCGTACAGTCTAAACTATCTTTGACTAAAAAAGATTTGCCCAATAGCAAGAAGGAAATTGTCCTTTCCTTTTTTCCTGCTATGAGTAGTAATCCCCTAATCATAAAATTAATATTCTATTAAGGAGTGCATAATAAGCAACTCATGATCACTAAAACAAAAGTAAGGGGAGAGCTCTTGCCTTAGAAGATATTAAAGTTGAGTCTTACCTTCTTGCTTTAAGCGTCAAACCAATGACTACTCATTTTGGTCGGTTAAATAAAATATTTTGTGCAGAAGTCAGCTCTTTGAACCTAAGTAGATTATTGGTTAAATTTCTTAGTCAAAAATATAAAATTAATGGTGGAAGCTTACATCAAGAGAAAGTATTAGTTAATTAATTCAGTGTAATGGTGAAACGTATAATATAATGTTTAGATTCCAAACAGCTTTCTATCTTTCATAGTGCGTGATTCTAAACGTCAAATCTAGTCAAAATTACGTTAAAATAATACTGACATACTGACCTGAAGGTGATGTGAGGTACCGTAGAATCCTCAATTTTCCAATTCAGTATGTCAATAACTTGTCTTTTCTTTCTACATGTGAATAAATACAGGCAAGGAAATAAACCATCTACGACAAGAAAAACATGGACAAAAAATCTTGTGAACATATTATTTGTATTGGGTTTTGCTTGGCTCATAGCTGCTTGGTTTTATACAGGATGGGCCACCAGGTTTTGAACCTATCACGACACAGAATAAAACGGCGTGAAAAATGAGAGAACAAAGCGAAGAAAGAGATCCCAGTTAGTAAATTATAAATAATAATAAAAAAAGGGCCGTTCGTATATTGGTTCGTTTCCATAGTTTGGTTTTTCTTTTTTTTCTTTTTTTTGGCGTCATTATATGGAAAACAGTTAATATTGAACCTTGGATGATCCTGATCAAGTTTGGCATTTCTTGCTTTTCACCTCAACGACTAACTCAAGTCCTACCATTTTATAGTCAACAAACATAATTTTTAAGCGACTTCTTATCATGATCTTGTTTTGCTATTTCCTTTCCATAATAGGTGTGAGAATTGTTTTATTTATTTATTCATACTCTTATTGTCATTGTTCGTCAATCTTTTATTCTCTCTCTCTGCCCTTCACAAAAGAAAATTGTGTGGCAGAGTAAAATTTGCACAATTTTAGTGGGCATAAAAAAGTTCCCTCCTATTCCTACTCACTACAACACTACATACATAGACTACAAAACTCTCTCTCTCTCTCTCTCTCAAATTTCACTATAAATTCACGACCATCGCTTCTCTTCCATTCTCAATCCCTTGTCCTCCAACGCGTTTTCCCTCTTTCATTTCTCCTCCCCTCTCTCTATCTTTCTTTCCCTTCCCAACTCTTTTTTAAGCCACCCATCTAATTTTTCACCCAAACCAAAGCATGGGTTTTGCTTAAAACCTTGTCTTCAACTCATTCACCCACAATTTTCACCCCCATATATATAAACTCCAAAAAAACTCCTTATCATTATTTCTCATCCAAAACCCTCCCCTGTTCCTCCTCTGCTTTTATTTTCTCATTTTTTTTAATTGTGGTCATCAACATGTCCACTAGCATCTGTCAAGGTCTGCAATCATGTCTCGAACCCGGCGTCGTCGAGCCCCGAGTACTGAGGCTCAAGCTGGCCTTTCCTAACCCCAATCTCTCCAAATGGAACAATTACAAGCTTGAACAACAAAAACAAGAAGAAAAAGAAGAAAACGACTATAACACTTGTGAATTCCACGAGGACAAGAACAACAGCGACGACGACGACATGAAAAACGGGTTGAGCTTCCTCCAGGTTCTGACGGCGAAAAACGACACCGGAACAGAGAATGTCTACGTCCACCCCATGGTGAAGCGCTCAGCTTCCATGCTGAGTGCTAAGAGCCTGGAAATCTGCACGGAGAGCTTGGGGAGCGAGACGGGAAGCGACAGCGCTGAGGAGACGTCGTTGCTTTCGGAGGCGGAGGTGAGGAAGAGCCCTATAGCTGTCCGAGAAGTCAGGGCGTTTGAGAGGCTGAACCGCAACGGAAGCTTCCCTCCTCCATTAACCTCCGTTGGCGGCTCAGCTGGCTTCAAAGTCAGGCCTCACAGAGAGGACGGCCGGCTTGTTTTGAAGGCCGTAGCCGTCGCCTCTTCTACATCCTGCTTTCACGCTGAGCGGGCTGATGGCCGGCTCACTCTTCGATTGTTGAAGAACTTTCCTCTCAAGACTGAAGAAGAAGAAGAAGAAGAAGAAGAAGATGGGGTTGAGAACGAACTTGAACAAGATCAAGACGATTATGAAGAAGAAGAAGAAGAAGAAGAAGAAGAAGAAGAAGAAACAGAGGAAACAGAGGAAGTGAATTGGGGTGCCAATGGAGGAGAGGAAATGGATGAGGCAGAGGAGATTCAGAGGCCCAGCAGATGCAAGCATGGAAATAACAACGTGTTGATGAACTGGGACTCATTTTTGGTCGCTACTTGAGAGTTGAAGAAGAATAGGAAAAGCGAAAAGACCTTTTTAATTTCTCTCCCATATATGATGAGAAATATTTCACTTCTGTGTTAGTATTATTGTGATTGTAGTGATACCAGTACTAGTGTCTTTTGGTCTCTCCCATTCCGATTTCTGTCTCATTATTGTATTTTGTGCTTTCTTTCCGTACCTTGCAATTCGCAACATGCTAATGGTAGTTATTATCGTTACTACTCTAGACAAACTTCTTCTCCCTTTGTGCATGGCTGGTTTATGTGCTATCGCCCAGTGTTCCCAAAACACCCTTAATGACATGCAATATTGCAGAGAATATTTACTGATCATCTTTTACCCAAACGACTTTAATTAATTAATCTACTCAAATAAGAGACATAATAATAGGGATAACAATAATAATCTATCGACTATTATATATCACAATTTAAGTCGTGGGCTGGTCCCAAGGAGTGGCCTTTAATAATTGTGCTTGTATTTCCCATGCCAGGACCATCTCTCAAAAATGTAATCTGCATTTGTGTACTTAAAGCTCATGGTCCAAGTTTATCCATAGGCTTTAGAAATTAACTTTTGTGTTGCCAAGAAAAAAAACTTTATGTATTGCCAGAACACGGTTTCTGCGTGCACGGCTCTGTTCTTCTCCTCTAGAAAGCTGGGCAGGTGTGGTTGTCGTTTAAAATATGGCTGATTTCTTGTTGGTTTGAGCATGAAATCATTTATCGACCAAAATAACAACTTGAAGTATATCTCCAAGTTAAAAGCTCTTTTTTCGGTTACTTATTTTACAAAATGATATAAGATATTGGATTCGAGTCGATCTCATTAGGATTGAAGGAGAGTTACGTTAGTGATTTTCTACTTGAGAGACGATCTCTAATGTAGGTTAAGACTTTGCTAGTTCATCCTAATAATTGAAGAGTCAAATTTGTTGTCCCATGTTTCATTCTCATTAGTTGTCCTATTAATATTATTTTGACAACCCGTTTGTTTGTTCAAGTGTGCTTCAAGCATTTTACTATTTGTAATTCTTACATTTAAATGATATCGCAAAATAATATTCGCGGTTAACGGCACATAACTGTTTTAAGTAACTATGAATTAACCATCGACTTCTTGAGTCAATTAACTTGAGCTTTGGATTCCACCCAAAAAGAACATTCTCAAAAGAAAGTTGTATCTTAGCTTTTGCTTATTTTGGAGGTTTGGAAGTGGCATTTCGGTAAATTCAGTATATTCCAGGGGCAAAGACCTTGCAAGTAGCGGAGAACGCCCGGTTCTCCGGAGCACGAGCACTTAGTAACTGTCACCAGAAAGGGTCATCAAAAAAACAAAAAATGGACTGACCTCATCACTGATGTTGAGTCATGTGCTTATCACTATTCCAGGATTCATCACTAATTAATATATGCATGTGTCATATTAGTTGGGATATATCATAATCAAGCTTAAAACGGTCAATTAGGGTCACCATATTGCAAATTCTCATTAAATACGATATTTGGGTAAGTTTTGATGGAAAGAGGATATCCGGTTTGGTTACAAGGGGCAGGTGGTGAGTGGTCGCTAACATACTTGAGAAAGAGGCTCGTAATAAAGTGGTGTGGAGTGGAGCTTAGCCATCCATACGTTAAGCTAATCTTTTGTAGTGGTTGGATGGTGACGGAAATTGTCAACAAAACACATGATATATCATTGTGTCTTTCTTCAACATCATGTGCTTTTAAGAACCTTGTATGGAGGTTATAAACTATATAAAGTATAGTGATCTCATGAGTACACATGCATTTTCTCTCGCCTTTGCATGCCCACTACTCTCACAGCTATGAAACAAATCTTGTTTAAATCAAATCAAGTTATTAACTTCTTGAGTTATTTTGTGAAGTCTTATTTAATATTTTAACGAACTAAAGGTGGATTTTTAAAATTTTGTTGCCCTTAGTTTTCTTATATAGGGGGACTAGTTGTAGGTAATTAAAAAGTTTAAAGAAAACACAGATAGTTGACAATTTTTTCTTGTAAACTTCTTCTTCATAATATTAGTGAATTTTTTAAAATGGTTAAAAATAAACATAACACTTACATCAAGAATGAACCACTATAATTAAATTTTGTGTGTTTGTTCTTCATGCTTATTTTTTCTTTACACGTTTTGTTTGTTCTATTAAATTTAGCCGAAACCCCCCAATCTTCATGGTCGCATTGCTTTGGCATTCATGGACCATGGTCGTACTTCACTTGGAAAAAGTTGCTTCCATATTGACTTTACACACATGCACACACAAAAAGTTCCCCCAGCTTTGTCCCTTATTTACAGTCTTTTGGTTGATATTGCTTTGGCTAGTAGTCTACAAAATGATACCAAAATAACATTTCCACCACCATCCTTTCTACATTACCATGGATGCAGAGTTAATATTTGGATCGAGATTTCACACATGCATTTTGGTCTCCGTATATATACATCTATTAGGAGGACGCTGGTTTTCATATAACGATGTTATAGAGAGATTAAAATACAATTGAGTCTAAAAAGCGAGAAGTATGTGATTCTCTTTTAGTCTTTTTATTCATCATAGTGAAATTTTGTTGAACATAAACATGTTCTCGTATTAATGGTGACCTCAATAAACTGTGTGTATGCTTGTTAGCCTTCTTTTATATTATTTCTCTCATTCGTAAAGAAATTAGGGCGATTAGCTCGTAACAATTACCATTACTTGACAAGCGCTGGACGTTAAGGGAAATAAGATATATTACTACTAGATATGATTATTCTCTCTCTCTCTTGCATTGCCCTCTATGATTTTACTTTTTTCTAGTAGCTCCTTCCTAATTTCAAAATGTTGTAAGCAACAAAAGAAAAAAAGGATGGAACTGCTTTCACCATGACACTATATATGAGTGCCAAAAAGTACATGTACGCATTTACATATCACGTTTAACATGGCAAGTACATGTTTGGCATCTTTATGCTATACATTAATCCACTGTAGCTAGTCTTTTAGCCTATCTTCAACCTGCAATGTGCACATTGTAAGTACACCCACTCTCTTACATTTGGTCACGAAAGTATTCTAAAGGGCAAGGATTTGACACCACAATTTGCATCATATGCAACAGATCATGGATAGGTATTTTGAGGAGGCTCATCTCCCCATCAAAAGCTTGTCATGCGCAACAGATTCTCACTAATATTCACCAGAGTTGTCAAACTGTGATAGGCTTGAAAATAGAGATGCAACAATGGGTCAGGGCCCGTGGGTCGGCACGAGTCCGTCCTGCTACAATGATGGGACGGGCCGACACGGCCCGACACTGTTTACGGCACGGCACAGTCCATAAATACTGGTGGGCTGGGCCAGTATATGTCGGCCCATGGGCCGGCCCGACACGGCCCATGGAAATTTGTGGGCTGGGCTGGGCCGGCCCACTGGCTCAGGCGGGGCCGGTCCATCTAAGCCCACAATGGGCTGGCCCGTGTAAGGTCCATACAGGCTCACAATGGGCCGGCCCAGACAGGCCCACCGAAGGCCCATTGTGGGCCAATTTTATATATATATATATATTTAGATATATTTTTTCATGTTCATTCACGGGTGAACATGGCTGAGTATGACCTTCTCTAATAAATCATGTAAGGCCCATTGTAAGTAATGTATTATCACATCAAAAGACTATACATTTAATATATATATTATTTAATACGTATAAGAATTAAATATTATATAATATATATACATATTATATTCACCTGTGAGTGAATATGTCATTAGATTTCTTCAATGCATATCACATCACAATAGGCCTGGCAAGTTCTTTTTCTGTTCTTTTCATTTTTTTATTTTTTAATTTTTTTCTTATACGCATGCTCTGCTTTTGAGAAGTAAAGTTGAGAATCAGATGCTGAATCTTTAGGTCATGTATTATCACATCAAAATACTATACATTTAATATATATATTATTTGATACATGTAAGAATTAAATATTATAATATATATATACATGCCATATTCACCCTGAGTGAACATAGCATTAGATTCCCCCATTCACATCACATTGCAATAGGCTTGACAAGCTATTTTTCTTTTCTTTGCATTTTTTTAATTTTTTTTCTCGTAGGCATTGTTAGTATGTGTGGAGCATAATTATTACCCTGACGCATATTGCCCCTACGCAGAGGTTGTACGCGGGTCAATGTATTATCACATCAAAATACTATACATTTAATATAAATATTATTTAATATATATAAATTAAATATTATATAATTTATACATGCCATATTCACCCGTGAGTGAACATGGCATTAGATTCCCCTATGCAATTATAAAGGGGCAGGCCTAACATAGAGGCTCAGAAGAAGGATACTGAGTCTATAGGTCATCTATTATCACATCAAAATACTATACATTTAATATAAATATTATTTAATATATAAGAATTAAATATTATATAATTTATACATGCCATATTCACCCGTGAGTAAACATGGCATTAGATTCCCCTATGCAATTATAAAGGGGCAGGCCTAACATAGAGGCTCAGAAGGATACTGAGTCTATAGGTCATGTATTATCA